>PVIJ01007769.1:0-79832 GCA_004024925.1 Scalopus aquaticus
GTATTTGTTTCAGGTCTCTTTTCTTCGTAATAAGTGATGAAACTTAGAGAAGTCTGTTGACTTGGGGCCAGTGTCTTCATCCCAGAGCTCACATTTGGTTGTGACCAGTGAGCTACGTTGTCCCGATACATACAAGAGCATCCCAAGAGCATCACCTGATCTTTCCACTGAAGTCAGCTCCCCTCCCCCCATAGACTCCGCTACCTCATTGCCTCACAAGAACAGATGAACTTCCCTCCGTCTCAGGACCCGCAGCAGCTCTTCAGTAAGCCACCACACGGGCTCCTCAGAGCACTTCTCCCTTGGTGACTTTCACGGAGGGTGTCCCTGGGTGCCTAGAGCCATGAGAGTCAAAAGTCACTCAACCTGTAGCACCGTGACCACGGGCTGTGGCCGCAGCCTAACAGTTGTGCCCTGTGGTTATTTCCCCAGTTACAGGTGAACCTCAAACAGTGGAGAACTGGAACTCTGTTCCAGTTGCCTCCTTTGTAACTTGGACACTTCTCTTTGCTTTGTGAGTCTGCAGAAGAAGCAGCCTGGCGAGTGTTCAAGAACAGGGTGTCTCATGATATTTCCTGTACTTTCTGCTGCTGCTGTCTCTGCTGCCACCCAGGTCACGTGTCCCACAGAAAGCCTTTGTCATGATTGGTCAGCACTTCTGCTGCCAAAGTGGCAGAGGCCAGATGTGAGAAGAAGCATGAAAAGGCAAAATAATGAATAAATATACCCTCTGTTTTGGGGGGCTAGGAAAGAGGTGATGACTTGAAAATTTAAGTTTTTGGCGCAGGGAGAGTTTGCACACTGAATGAAAGAGCTGCACGGCCATGTGGCTAATTCCTCAGCAGCAGCAGCCGCTGTCAATCCACCGTGAGTAGAGGAGGTGAAGTCAAGGCGTTTTGAGCTTAAATCAGTAGATATAAAGAGTAGGAGTCACAGAAGGTTTTCTAATAAGGGGGTCTTTTGGAAAGAATTTGTCTTGGGGGAGCTGAGGTAAAGGAGAAGCACATTAGGCACGTTGAGCACTAATGGCTTGGAGAGCATTAATAAGGGCACGATCGAGATGGCGTCTGTGGGCAGAGAAAACAGGATTCAAACGCAAGAGAAAGAGTAGCTAGAACTTGGTATCAGTGGGTCTGAGGGAAAGGGCGCCAAGTATGAGAGAAGAACTGAGACTGATACCTGGGGAAATGGTAGAAGCAATGTACAAGTCAAGGAACAGTCCAGACGGAAAACAGTCTGCAAAGGACAGCTCTTGCTTCCCGTTCTCCAGTCTATCCATCTAGGTGGCCACCTTCAGACATTTATTTGTGTGGTCTGGACTCTTGAAAGAGTAAGAGCCCCCTCTGTTTAAAAGGCTGAATGTTTCACTCTCCTGTTGACCAAAGAGAGTGAAGAAAGTTTTGATCCAACACACACACCACTTTGATCATACTTTTTGGTCTTTTAACTTCCTTAGGAAAAACGATTAAAAACAAGTTTTCCGATTCACATGCTAAATGTTCCCAACAGTGCCGACTCCTTGCTAAGTACTGAAAATACAGTCCACATACCAATAGTTTAGATATTATAGGGACTAAGCCAGATCCTTCATGTAACTTGAATTATCAATTGGTTTTTCACATTGGAGAAAATATGCCTCAAGGATTATTCTCCTTGAATGTCTCATAACTCCAATAAATGAAGACCTCCCAAACTTTCCAACATACATCATGATACTGAAAGCATACTTTTCTACTTAAAGGTAACATCAATTTTAAAAATACAGCCAATGCTTACTATTTAGTTTCTGTTTTTGCAAATTCACCTACTCACTAAAATATTTGTTTTGTTTGTTTGTTTGTTTGTTTGTTTGTTTTTTAGAATGATGACTAGCAAATGTTTTTTGTTATGTTTTGTTTTGTTTTAGTTGCGGTACAATAGTTTACATTCTTGTTAGTGTTTCAAAAGTATAGGATCTCCTGTTTGGGTGATTCACCTTAGCGTACCCACCATCAAAGCACCCATAGTCCCCCACCATGTTCCACTGAGCTCACTAAAATATTTGTAACTCCCAAATTAATATTAGTGGTACTCTCCCACTCATTCACAGACAAGTGCTAGCTGTGCTTGAATACGAAGACACTCTGCCTTCTTCTTTTAAGTCATACTGTAAACAAGAGTCATTTTTTTTTTTGCCATCTATTAGTGCCATATTTTCCACATTTTCTGGTGATTTCCTTTGATGATTTCATTGTTTAAAGAGGCCCCCAGAATAGCCACCCTCTTCCTCTTCCCATAAGCGACCTTAGGTGACCTCTGAAAATGGCTCTCTATTCACTTGACTCGGAAAACCCTACAAAACCATGCAAATCAAGAGATTCAGATTTGCATGTCCATTTTAAGATCTGGGAAGACTGCCCACACCATCAAAGGTAGAAATATCTTAAAAGTCACCAAGTGACGAAGCATGTTACACAGCAGATAGGAGGCCCCAGTAGGAGGCCCCAGCCAAACAGTGGGGCTAGTAGCAGTGTCGGTGCCCAAAGGGAGGACTGAATATTTACAGCACAGGTTTAAAAATGCAGGGAGTAATTCTGGGGTGCAAAACTTACAGAGCTCATGGTTGGATTAATCCACATGTGAGCTCTCCCTCCACCCTGGGGTGGTCCTTACAGAGAAAGAGCACACTGTTCAAACCCCGAAGAAACAGAGGAAACAAAAACCTGTGACCGGGAATACATTCAGCATAAAACAAAGGCAAATAAAAGCTAGAAAGGGAAATGAATTAAGATATTCCAGTTTGTGGGGTTGGCAGAGAAATACAGCATCTGTTCAGAGCAGGCCAGGTGCATTTCTAAGCTCTAGCAGCTTCCCAGCCACCTGAAAAGCCTAACACACAGGCCCTTAAGGGACCCTGTATCTCCGCAGCCAAGAGCACCCTCCCCCCTCACCACACTTCAACATACTGCTGCCCTTTTTGTTCCTTGAACACACCAAGGCCATGCCTTGCTAAGAACTTTGCACCATATTTTTCTCTTCCTGGGTGCCCTGTCCTCAGATCTTCATATTTCTAACTTGTTCTTCACATTCAGGTCTCAGTTCAAAGTTCCATTCTCAGAGAAGCAGTGTCTGAAGTTGAAGGTGACCTCCCTTTCTCCACCCTGTGTGTTTTTGTTTCAACATCTAATCACTACATGAACATTTTAAATTTACTCGTTTGAACAGGGGAGGGAAAAGCACAAGGGACTATGGTGATGGTGCATGGGTGAATTGGTGATGGGAATTGCATGGGGTCTACACCTGAAAGGAGAAAGCATGCATTGTACAAAAAGGAAGAATGCTGTAAAATATATATATAATAAAATCATTTTAAACATTGTGAGGCATTTAAAAAAATAAATAAGTAAATGTACTCATTTGATAATTTGCTTCTTGTGTATTTCTCCCACTCTATGAAGTCCATAAGCACAGGACCTCCTAGGACAATCTGACAATTGGTAGAAGCCACAATTGTTGAATAATTGAACAAAAGTTGATACTAAAACTAGAAAAAAGATCATCATAAAAGGGCCCTTAAACAATGTGATAGCTGTTATTTTTAGCAGCACATTTACAGCAGACTAAGTAAACTCTTTAAGGGCTCTTTGTGTCAGGTCTACTCATTGCAGACGGGTGGGGGAGACCACTGTGAGTAACTCCATCTGTACTTTCTTCAAATTCTCCTTCCTCTCTGATTTCGATCTCTGTTGATACAACTGAAGACCATTATGCCATTCTCAACAGATCCACCTAGGAGTTGACTGCCATTGCCTGCCTGAGAAATTATTTTATTCTTGTGAAAAACACTACCATTTTGCATTATTTGGAAGAGGGCCCAGTGAATTCATAAAAAGGTGGCGTTTGGGAATGTCTTTTTTAAAAAAGTGTTTATTATTATTGAAGAGATGCATTGACACAATTGCCAATATAATCAGTTATCTTCTAAATCAACTCAAATTATTCAAATAAAACATGAAGAATTAACTCATAAAGGTTATTTTTTTAAAAGACTAGTTTACTCTAGCAGGCATTAATATCTATTTCATCAAATCCAAGATAGTTCTGATTGTAAGCAACTCACATATCTCTAAGAAAGAAAAAAGACTGGCAGCTCTCACTATAAGGCTCAATTTCAGGACGTGCATTTTAGAATGTGAAAAGATGGTAAGAGCTGGTATTTATTAAAGGATTATTATGATTTAGGTGCTGTGCCAAACACAAATGTTCTCTTTTATTTCCTACAAAAAGCAAGAGAATAGTGGCAAACAACCTCCACTTTATAACCTCCACTTGTGACTGTCCAATTTACAAAGCTGCTTCATGCCAGGGAGCCAAGGTATGCTCAGAACTGCCTGCCCTGGAGCCATAGCTCTTAGCTACTGTGTTAAAACATCTTCACAGCCGTATTTACTCCTTTACTTCTCTAAGTCATAGCTCCGCAGATCAGTCAGGTGGAATCATCTAGGGAGGTTATCCACCAACAGAGTCATGAGTCAGTCTAGCAGTACATACAAATAAAAGCCAACTTGATTTATTTTTTCCCCTCTAAGAGTGAAATTTATAAACCTAAACGTCTTAACACTCTCTTTTCCTTTTAAACTAAGAACATAAAAATGTGCTCAGCCAGCAGGTGCATTCCAAAATGAAAACAACTCTGAGCTGTGACAATTACTGTAATTATTAGAGTGATACATTAAGAAGAAATGAATCCAGCAAAGCCCAGCACCAACTTTCTCATTGTTCATAGAAGGGACAAAGGAAAATTTTAGCCCCAGCTTTTTTGAATGATGGAAAGTTCTTAATGGTGATGTTCTCTCCGGATGAAAAGAAACTATATTTAAAGCTAATCAAGTGTCTCTCACCTTTCTATTTCCTCAATTTCTTAGTTTCCATTGTTCACAAATAGCTAATGTAAAATAGCTTATGTAATCCACTAATATGTGTTTTCTAGACATTAAAATAGACCACTGGTACCTGACCAGTGCTATACCTCAGAGTCCCCCAAGTCCCCCCCCCCAAAAAAAAACTACTAACTTGGAAATCCTAGGATATGCTGAGGAACATGCATTTCAAGATCTCTCTTCTGGACAATTCTGATGGCAGCTCCAGGTTAAGAGATCTGGTAGAACTTTTCATCAGAGTTGAATATCTAAAGAAAAAGGTGCCTAAGAGGGTGCAGAGCTAGCAGTCAAAAAAACTGGTTCAACTTTTCTGGTTACTCCTGACATTCTTTGCATATGTTTCTCCACTACCAGATTTAGATATTGTCAATAAATCAATCAACAGTAATTCAATCCATTCCCAGAGTGTGCTCAGAACCAAACCAGTCTCATGACTGCACACTCCTGCACTTCCTCGTCTGCCTAATGACCTGGCTCTCTTCTCAAGAGGAAGAATTCATCACCCTTAGTCTGGCAAAATTTAACTCTTGGCTACCTTTTCAATTTCATTCTAGCCACAAACCTCTTAGACATTTGAATACCCCACATCACACACACACACACACACACACACACACACACACACACTCACAACTACACCGACATACACAACTTCCAATGGATCCTTATCACTTATTCAGCATAAAAGCAAAAGGTCCTTACTATAATCTATATGACCTTCTCCTCCTCCCATTATCTCCCTACACTTATCTCTTGCTAATTTCCTTCTCTCTCACTTGGCTCCACTCATGCTGTTTGCTTTGTTCTTTCTAGATTAAGTCAAATTTGCTCCCTCTTTAGGACCTTTGCACTTGTTCCCCAGACCACATGGCTCATCCCCTCACTTCCTTCAGCATTACTGAAAGCTCCCTTCTCATTAAGGCCTTCCTTGATCATACTATCTAAAATGGCAACCTCTAGCCTGGCATTTCATGTATGTCTTGCTTGCGCTATCTTTCCACCATCGCCCTGAACACTATCCACTTTCCAAGTCCATCTCAGAATGTAGAAAGGGAAAAGATGCCTATAAAAATTCACTAAGAGCAGCAACAAAAATGACCCCACATGATCTAACATTTTGACTTTTAACTAACAAGAGGAAGAAATTCTAACCAAAGTTAAAGTCTTTGTTAAAGACTTAAAAAGAAAGAATTAAATTAAAGGATTAAAAAGAAAGAATTAAAAAGAAAGAACAGAAAGAATATACTTTTATGTCAACCAGGGAGTTTTTTTACTGGCATTTGAAGAATAATAAAGCATCTCTGATAAAAAGTATAAAACCAGATTTTACAAAAGGTTATTGGGAATAGGAAAGAAAAAACACACAGGAAAATGACTAAGAAGAGGACATATGTAATAGAGTTTGGTAAACATACCAAGCTTAAATAATGAAATGAAGTGGAAATTTCCATATAAGAATGCAAATACAGTCTTATGGATTCTCTAGACTTGGTGGACACTGTCTGGTGACTACAGGGCCATCAAAGGCTGTGCTTTTGCAGATTTGCTGGCCCTAGCGGACATAGCAAGTCTTGGCTATTCATGAACTCAAGAACGAAGTCCGGAGGGGACCATTTAGGGGGAGTCAAAAGTAAAGTAAAACCAGTAATAGCAACAAGGCTAACTGAGAATGATGTTCCCCTAACACAATATAGAAAATCTGAAGATGTTAATAAATTGTTTTCACTTATCTGGAAATCTATTTCAAGTCTCATTTTCTACAAACAGAGTTAAATTCATTTCCTGCACACAAAGTTGAGGAAGCAACAAAAGAATTGCTATTCTAAACTTAATTTTGCTCAATTATGGAGGCAACCAAATTATAGAGATGGCAATTTTAAGAAAAACTCAGAACAGCCAAACAAGGAAATGGTAAGGTGTATATTCCCAGGTTCTGGAGGACAAATTAAAGTTCAATGTTAAAAAAAGACCATTGATTCCATGGTCAGAAGCTGGGCACCTACTGCGTTCTAGGCACTATGCTGTGGTTAGAATACAGCACTGAATAAGATGTAGATCCTGGCCTTGTGGAACTTGTGCTTTTGTTGGAGAAAAGAGGAACAAACGTACAAATAAATGTATAATCTAATGGCAAATGTTATTACAAATATTGCATGCTTTTTAGAGAAATCGCTGATTCTAGCTCTAGAGCAGGATATATAGGTGATAAGCTTGAAACATTTGTAATGCCAGAAATTAAGGAAGTGCTCAAAAACAAAAACCAAGCCAGAATTTAAAAAAAAAAAAAATGACCCACATTGATGGCAGTGTGTGAAAGGGACACAGGAGCAAACTACAAGTGCTCCCAGTGGCCAAAGCTGGAACAAACCAAACAATAAAATAGTGTTATTATAGCCCAGGGTGTAAAATAAATAGTTGAGCCCATATAAATAAATGAATAATAAATAATATAAATTTATAATTTATAAATAAATGATATAAATGATCGAATAAGTCATAGATTTATATAAATATAAATATATAAATAGAGAAGAGACAAATTTCCCATGCAGAAGATTTCCAAGTGAATTATGTAAATACTCTGCCCACCAGGAGGTGGGACATCACTCCGTCCCTCAAGGGCAGACTGGGCTTCGTGACTTCCTTCCATGGCACAAGGTGACAGTATCATGTGCACTTGAGAGCTGGCCTGCCCTGGGTCTCATTCCAGCTCTTCCGCCTACTCGTTGTATGATCTTGCAAAGTCACTCACCTCTCTCTGATGGAATCCACTCCTTTAAGATATAGATCATTCTAGAACCTGCCTTGGAGACTTGTTGCGAGGATTAAATGAGTGGCTCTAAGCAGAGCAGTTACATCCCTTGACATGCCACCAGTGCTGTATTAATAGATAATCAAGTCTTATTATATAGAAAGTCACTTGAGGTTTAGGAAGAGTGCTTTTAATTTGCCTTTTAATAAAGTCAGATTTTTAAAGTCTAAAATCAGACAGAATGGCAAAGGACACACACTGCATCTATGTCAGTTGCCTGGTTTTGATGTTGTATTACACATAATAAGTAAGAGGCGATCCATGTAGGAAGCTGGGATATATAGACGATAAGCTGATTCTTGGGACCTCTTCAAGCTATCTTTGCAAATTCTTATAATCTACTATTATTTCAAAATAAAACATTTTGAAAAACTCCTTTGTCTCAGAAGAAGGAAATAACAGCCGATATTTTAGAGGTTTTAGTGGACTCAAGACAGAGTGAATCAATACTGTTTCTCAGCCTAATGCTGATGAGGATGAGATTAATGGAAGTGTAAAATTCCACAAGAGACTCCAGAGGTACCACTTTATTTTGATTAGGTCAATCCACATCTGAAGTGGCAAATTTGATTCGATTCAATTCTGCTGCCACCCTTCCAGCTTAACAAGCAGATAAAATAACAACTAGACAAAACATTCAGAATTGGGCACCCCGTCACTTAAGAAAAAATCAAAGGAGGCAAAGATATTTAGCCAAAAAAATTCCAGACTTCATGAGTCATAACTGTTGTCTTCAGTACTTGACAGACTGTCATTTGGTAATCAAATTTAAACATCTTTGACATCCCTTTAGCTGCAATAAGCTTATACTTTCCCTTCACAAAGTGCCAGAAGTATTTTTAAAGAACACTCAGAAAAGTCATTTTAGCTGCATGAGAATTTCCCATTTTTAAAACAACTGAAGCAGAATAAACCTGGGACATCAAATGTTCTCCCAGCTGTCTTAACTGTTACTTCATTTGATCTGACACTAAATCAGTAAAATTAAAGGAGTCGCCACTTTATTGCCACCAGCTGCAACTCTCTCTCCCTGCACCCTTTTCAGGAGCTATTGAGATGTAGGATCTGAGACTTGTACTTAGAGACCAGATGTCTGTCAACCTTTCAGATGGGACCAAGAGATTTTGTGTTATGTATTGTCTCAACTGACAGGAATGGGGGGAAGGGGGTATAGCACCTTTCCAATTTCTCCATTTGATCTATAGATGGAAAGGAAGAAAGACTTAATACTACAAGGTTAATGTGGATACATCTCAATATTGATTATATTATACATTCCAAGTGAAACTTAGACAAACAAAAAAAATATTTGGCACTTCACTAAATAAAAGGTCATAGAAAGTATGATAAGAAAATTCAATGTCGGGCCTCCCTGGTGGTGCAATGGGTTAAGTTGCAGCACTATGAAGCTATCCACAGCTACTGCGGCACGAGTTCAATACCCAGCCAGGGAGATTCCCACATGGCACAGCGGACCTCTCCTGTCTCACCCACTGCTCCCCTCAGCAGTGGATTTCAGTCGATCCGCCTTTTCTGTTCTTCACTCTGTCTCTGGTGAATCCTCTTACCACCCCACACCTCTGGCCTACACCCCAGCTTGTATGCATAAATAAATATTTAAGAAAAAGAAAATTCAATGAAAAGAATCTTGCATGCACATAATGATTTTCATATGCTGATTATGAAGGCGGTCTTAGTTGAGTGATCTCATATTGTGTATCTAATTGGTCTATTGATAAATTTTCCTACTTAGGATCCAGCAGAGAGTGTGAGGTGAATGCACTGCTTTGTCCAGAGCAGACAAACAAAGCGCTGAACATCATCATGAACCAGAAATGAACCAGAATCTTGCTACCCCTGGAATGGAGCACGCAGGTGGCTCTGGATACTAGCTGTCCCAAAGAGGATGGAGAAAAGGAAAACTTTCAACCATAAAGGACTGTGCTAAGGGGACTTCCGCTGCATTATCTAATGTATTCTCACCTTAGGATGCAAGGCAACACCATGATTCTTTTCATTTTACAGATGAGGAAACTGAGCCTTGAAGAAGTTAAGCAAGATGCACAAGGACATCCAAGTGCAAAGTGATAGACATGGATTTCAAGCCCATCTCTGTCTTGATTCCACAGACCATGCTCGTCACTACCATCTTCTACTCAATGACCACTGGACCTGCAGTGGCAGCCCTGAGTCCGTTCTCCTCATTTTCACCTGGAAGATGAAGAGGTTCAGAAAGGTGAGATTTGTGCAGATTTAACTGGCCACAGAAATGAGCTTTGAACCAATGTCTCCTGACTGCCTGGCCAGGTTCTTCCTGCTGTGTCAGTGAAACACTCAGTGGACAGTTAAAGCTGACAGGAGATGTCACCAAACTCTACAAGATCACAAAGCATGAGAGAGTCAACTTAGATTCTCCCAAAGTTCAACAGTATAAAAAGTCCAGGACCAGCTACCATTCTGGAAACTTGCAGGAGATACATGTAAACAAGAAGGGAAGTGTTAGTGTGCACACATGGCAATGAATTTAGTAGAACACCCTTAAGAAGAAGTAGAGATCCAAATAATGTGTTAGATTTTATTCTCACTCATTCATTTAGCACACTATGTGCTAAACACTGTTCTAGGTGCTTGCTACAGACTAGAGTGATGACCCACCCCCAAAATTCATTTGTTCATGCTCTGACCCCTGTAACCTCAGGATGTGACTGCATTTGGAGATAGAGCCTTTAAAGGAGTGATAAATTAAAAGGAGGCCATTAGTGTGAGTCCTAATCCAGAGTGACTGGTGTCCATACAAGAAGAGATCAGGGCATATGAACAGATATCGGGCTTGTGTGCACAGAGGAAAGAGCACGTGAGAACAAAGAGAGAAGGCACTTATCTTTCAAGCTAGGAAAGAGAGCTCAGAAAAACCACCCCTACTGACACCTTGATCTTGGACTCTATCTTCCTGTTACAGGGCAGGGAGAGGGGCACCCCAGAATCCCCAAACCTGCCCACTTTAAATAGGTTCTGCCACTCACCGCATTAGGACAAAACATACAAGACCTTTAATGGAAAGGAACTTTAATACAATGAGTGTGCAATACAGAAAAGACAAAGAATACAGTTTCCAAATCAAGCACCCAAAGTCACCCATCCCTTTGTAGGTCATGTCCACCCAAACAGGATTGGCCCAAAGCAAGGCCCGAAAGCCAGCCACAAGTCTAAAGCACCTTCTGGCAGGGACCCATAGAAAAGGGTGAGAAACAGAGAAGTCTGGGAGGAAAAGAGCAAAATCAAAATCAAGATAAAAGCTGCCATTGTTAACCTCCCCATGGGTCTCTCACCCACATGTTTCAACCAGTCCAGGACCAAGATGCAAGCGCAGTTTCTTCTTATGTCTCTCTGCTCCATGTCCCTCCTTTAGGTCACCTTCTGGTTCTCCATCCTGCTTCCTTCCTTCTCCAGTCTCCTCTCCAGTGTCTTCTTTCCCCTGCTCAGCTCCACCCTCCTTCGGGTGGGGCAGGAAACCTGGAAATTCCCCTTTTCTTGGAGACCACCCTGTTATATTCCTAAGCCATGAGAAATAAATTTCTGTTTTTTAAGTGATCCCTCTTTGGTACCAGCCAGGTTGTGGCATCCTTAGCAAACCAATTCAGTGCTTTATAAATATATACTCATGAACTCCTCTAATATCCTTTTGATGCAGAAACTACTACTGTCCTCCAGACAACCAATGTAGAATCTGAGGCTTAGAGAGGTTACATTCTGTCACCAGTGTCACTTATTATTGTAGAAATGGTTAAATTCATGAATGACAGAGCCCTAATGTAATTTCAGAGATATCTGGGTCCTACCTTCAACCTTAGCAGTCAGACATCAATAAACACAAAGACATCTCATGCACCATTTTTTTTTTTTTGGTGCTTTTGAACCAGGTAGATGAAGAGTATGACATGAGCAAGTATGATAAATTGTATGAGTTTATAAAGTGCTGACGGAGGCATCCCTGAACAGCAGAGTATAAATGTCATAGCAGGCACCAGAATCCCTGGGGTCAGATTCAGAACCCAAGGCAATCCCCACGCATTCTTGAACTGCATCTCTAAATATGTTTCCTAATCTGTGAAATGGGAATAATCCCTGACTGCTACTTTTTGGTATTACTTTAATTACATTAACATTTCACGGCACTCGTGCTGTTTTATCATTTACCCGTTAGCACAGTTTCCTTGGATTTGATGGGATTCAAAAGATGCGCAAGGAACAAAGATGGACATTCTCAACCTGCGTGCATACCTCAGGTGCACTGGTGAATACAGGGAAAGACCACAGTGATGTGTTTTCTTTCTTTCAGCACTGATCTCTAGGGGTTGGAAAGATGATGCATCAAGTTGCAAAGTCAAAAGCACAGGTAGCCCCAAGAAGATTGTAGAGGAAAGGGCTGTGGTCTCCCCTGGAGAGAGAGGGCCCCGACCAGACAGCTGCCTTCTTCCCTTTCTCTTCTTGCATCTCTGAGTGACATTTGCTCCAGGTCATCTGCTTATGTAGCCTGCTACCTCTGTCCAGGAGTCCTCAGTGTCAGCCAATCTGTACAAAGGAGTGGGAGAAAGCTCTGTAAACTGGAACCTAAGCCTTTGCCATGCCTTTCATTACAGATGGCCTCAAATCTTTTTCCCTAGAGATATAATGGTTCCCCTAGAGTAGAGTCTACCTTGCCTTCCCGGCCCACCATTTTATCTGGGAAGAACTGTCACACCCAGAGTAAACACTCAGCACTCAACAAACACTTTCTCATTGATTCAGAGGGTGGGGGACCAGCACCTAATTGACTAGCCATTCTGCCATAAACAATAGCAGAGTTCATGTACCCACGTATTTGTTTATTCATCAATTCATTCATTCGTTAAATATTTATTGAGTGCCTTTTATGTGCCAGGCACTGTTCCAGGTGCTGGGGTCCAATGGAGAACCAAACAGACGAAGTTTCTGCCCTTGCATGGCCTGCATCATCCTTGGGAGCAGGCAAAAAAGAAAAAAAAGAGATGGATATGTAGAAATTATGACTTGTTAGGTGAGGTGTTATGGAGAAAAATAAACTTAGAAAGTTGGTTAGGAAATGCTGGGAAAAACTAAAGATGAGAGAGCATGTTATACAAAAGTAAGAAAGGGGGGTTGTTGGGGAAGAGGTCTGGGAGTATGCCTGGCATATTCTAGAAACAGAAAGAGGCCATACTGCAGAGAACCTCATAGGTCTCTATAAGCACCACAGCTTCTATTCTGAGAAGGGAGCAGTTGGGGGTTTTGAGCAAAGGGGTGACCAAATCTAGATTAGAGTTTTATAAGGTTCCTGTGCTGCTACTGCTGCTGTGTCAAGAATAGACTCAATAGAGAGAGGGACGGTGCACAGAGTTGCAAGCCGAGCCATAGGAGTCTGGTCAGGAATAGGTTTGCCTGGTTATGGCTTGCAGCAAGAGACAAGCAGTGCAAGTGGGGAGAGGGTGCCAGCTTCTGGGATACATTTTGAAGGTAGAGTAAACTGTTTCATTGTGGGGTGTGAGGGTAAGAGAAGATTTAAGGAAAGATAATGTTATTCACTGAGTTGAGGAAGACTACAGAAGAACAAGTGTTGAGAATGGAGGCCATCAGGCTCTCATTTTAAGGACTCTTAGCTGGAAGTGTTTTCAGACCCCCAGTTGGAGATGATAGGCACGCAGTTGGACATAAGCTGGAAATCAGAGGATAGATTTATGTTGGAGATAAATATTGGGAATGGTCTGTGTTGAGATGGTAAGGAAATCCGTTCAGCTAGAGGAAAGCACTGAGGGTGAGCACAGCTAGGAGAGCGGCAAAGCCCTCTGAGTATTCTGGAGGACGCCAGTGTCCGCTATCAGAGAAGGAGAGGGAACAGAAGTTGGGGGAACAGCCAGGGAATGTGGGCCTTTCTTTCCCCTACTGTTCTCTCTTCAGCTCTCATTGTATTTTCTGCTCTCACTCCACCTCTCCTGGCCTCACGCTTAGGTAAATAAAAAAGTTTTCTATCAAAGTCCTTGAGCCAAAATAGATATTTGCCAGGTAAACAGTATCCTTTTAATTGGGTGATTCTATTAAAAAGGCACACAGATCCCTGTTCAGTGCACTTGTTACAATATGTGGATCTGCCAGAACTTCTAGTTGCTGGGCTCTGTGGGTTCTTTGGCCCCAGCTGCCTAACGGTGTTGGAGGCATTCTCATCACAGTCCTGCTGTTATTGTTCAGGGAGCCTCTGGCCCTCGCCCCCCGCCCCCTTCTCTCATTCCCTACCCCCTGATGCAGAGAGCAATGAATACTCACATCATTTCACTTTGGTCCAGCTGCCAGACTGGGGAACAGATGTTGTATTGTTAACACAAAGAAGAAAACAAACAGCTCCACTCCTCAGTGCTCGCCCACTTCCCTCTCCTTCCCCTTTCTAGCTCCCTGGTGAAAATGGGCAATGATGGAGACAGGAGAGGATGGGGCACAGTGAGTAATGCCAGGGCTGTGTCCAGAGCGGAGGCTCACACAGCATTCTCCCTGGCTCTGTTTACAGCTGACACGGGTTCTGTCAGCTGAGAGTTTGGCTCATGGCTGGCCGGTGACGCGAAGATACTCAAGCTGAACCAGGCATTGAGGAAAAGAAGACAATGGTCCTCTTCCGCATGTGACCCTGGCAAGGCATCTACCTGCAGTTGGTGGGCAAAGCTAGCACCAAAAGAAATCCTATGGGCAGAAGGAAATGATTTGTTGACTGAGGTCTATCCTGTATGTTTAATGATTCTTCCTTGGGAAGATTTTGACCTTGGGATTCATGGGGGTTGGGTTAATTTCTTTTCTGCTGATTACATATTTAGAATCTTTTGCTTTTATTTCACTTCTCATGAGGACCCTCTCCCCTGGTGCAGGGGCGTGGGGGCTCCACAGGGGAGTGAGCACAGGAAGTCTAGAATGAAGGCTACAGGTAACTAGTGTGTGGAGGTGAGGGTGAGTCAGGAGAAGCAGGGCACGGGGCGGCTGCCAACAGGCTAGTCTGGAGCTTCCCTTGAAGTTACTAAGTGCCTTGGAAAGATTTAAGAAGGAGCCTGACTATAGGAAGAAGATACGCAGCTCTGTAAAGGACGGGTGGGAAGAGATATTCAGTTAAGAGACCACTGTAGCAATCCAGGTAGCAAATAGCATCTAAGAGAACATTAGAGTTGGTTCAATTGTTGTCAATAAGGCAAAATCAACAGGGCTTAGGAACCAATTGGGTGTGGAGAAAGGGTGACAGAGGATGGTGAGGGCTGCAGTTAAAAACTTGCTTAGTGACTCAATACCCTGAAAAGGTTAAGCCCAACCCCTCCCCCTTATTATACATCACTCAAAATAGAAGCATTTATTATCTAGTTATAAAATAACTAAGGAATTCCAAAAAGTTTCTGATTTTTTTTTTTTTTTTTTTTTAGGAAAACTGCTTGGATTCTCTTTTTAATCCCTAAACTCTAACAAAATGTTTTTGGCACCCCCGATTTTTCCTTTAAGGTGTTTGCTTAAGTGCATGTCTTTTCATGCTTCCTGGATATCCAATACTGGGAGGCAGTATGGAATCCATGTGTGGGCCCCGAAGTAGAAGGCATGGCTCTACCAAGATCAAGGATGCAGGAAGAGAGCCCAGGGAGGCGGGGTGGGAATGGTGAGCTCAGCCTGGGACATGTGAGTTTCAAGTATCAATGGAGACAGACACTGCCAGAAGGCAGCTGATTAGATGAGTCTGCAGTGGAGATGGTGGAACTGGGCATCACTGCGCTCATAGGGTGGAGGCAGCGGGGAGTCACGAGGGAGGGTAGGTCACCCAGGGTGAATATGTGGAGGGATAGGAGAGAGGACTAGAAAGGAGCCTGCAGAAAACCTGCATTTTAGAGATGGGGCAGGCAATGGAACCTAATGAGGAAGATTGAAGAAATTCAGGAGGGAGTAAAGCCCCCCAAACCAAAGCGGGAGTTCAAGGAGAAGAGTCAACAGCATCGCATGCTATGGTTTGGTGCAATTCAGATAAGAGCATGGCCGGGTTGGTTCACTCCACTGCATATCCAAGAGGTCACTGGTAGTGGCGTTACTGAGGGCTTTCTGGGAAGCAGGGGTGTGTAACTAATGAGATGATGAGGAAGAAGTAGATAGTTTACACTTCTGGTGATATACACTGATATAAAGAAATGATGAGAGAGGGTTTATATAATGGTACTATAGATATTACTATCTCATGTGCACTTGCCAGGCAAATGCATCAAGGCCCACCAAATTTGGGAGCAAGGGGGTGTCTTTAATACATAAATGAGTTTTAGGGGAAGATATCTCCTTGTACCACCTACTGCAAGAGGTCCACTGAGGCTCTTGCTTGGCTTGGATGTAGTGTTCCAGAAAGTTGAGTATTTCTCAGGCACCTACTGTACATGCTGTTTCATGTATGAGCTGCCTTGGGAAATTCAGAAACAGTAAATTCCTGAAACTCATCATTTAGTGGAGTGACAAAACACATCAGAAGCTGCAAGCCTGTCTGGAGAGACACCCATTGTGATTGTCCTACCTAGTGCTTTTATAAAATTGAAACAACATTTTTTAAAAAGACAGTATAAACATGTAGATATCTGCCTTCTCTTGAAAGCTGGAAGATTTATGATTTTTGACCCACGTTCCTGCCCAGTGACAACTGCACATCCATTCTGCAGACCACTCTTTTCCCCAAGACTCCTTTGATTGGACTCATGGAGCAAACTTCATCGACATTCCCTGCTCAGCCCTTGTGAACACACACATGCTTGTGAACACAACTGAGGACAACTTAGGTGATGAGTTACTCCATGAATGAATGAATAGAGTGAATAATGCCAGTAGCTGCACTGCAGATACTCAAGAAAAGAGAAATAAGTAGAATTGAGTTGAGTAAAGAGTTTTAGACTTGGTCTTAACAAGTCAGTAAGATAAGAACAAGTGGTTGGATGAATAAATAGATGGATAGATGAAAGAGAGGAAACACTCCTCTTAGATTCAGGGATGGACCTGATGCATTTACAGGACTAGTTGTGACTAGCACTGAGGGAGCTGAGATCCAGCACTTTCAATTAAAATCTCCCTAGTGGAGGCCTAGGGGCCTCCCTAGTGGTGCAAGGGGTTAGGTATCAACACTATGAAGCTATCAACAGCCACTGCAAAGAAAGAGTTCGATCCCCACCCCACCCCGACCCCCATCACTCAGGGAGCTTCCCACATGGCGCAGCAGACCTCTCCTGCCTCACCCACTGCTCCCCTCAGCAGTGTATTTCAGTAGGTCTGCCTGTTCTGCTCCCCACTCTATGTCTGGTGAATCCTCTCACACAACCCCCGCCCCCACACACACACTTCTGGCCTGCACCCTAGGTCATGTATGCATAGATAGATAGATAGATAGATAGATAGATAGATAGATAGATAGATAGATAGATAGATATAGATAGATAGATCTTTTAAAAAATCGGAAAAGTCCTTGCTTTCAGAACAGAGGGAAGACATTCCACTTTTTGCAGACAGTGTTAGCTGTAATTTCTTTATTCCCAAATGACTGTTCTGTTGTAGACAGCTTCTAAGCACTAGTAATCACACAGTGATATAGCAAGAAACTGCTTCTCTGAAAGTCAAACAAAGCAACCACGTAATATTATAATTTTATGTTTTTACAACAGTTCCATTCTTTGGCAAAACTGTATCAGTCCCAATTCTGTGGGTAGTTGTCATAACCAAGGAATCTTTCTTTTAATGTTTTCAAGGTGTTTGTTCTTGCCAATTCCCACAGGGGGGCTCTTCAGCTTCAATGAGCAGAAGTTTTCACTTTGCCTCCAGTCCATGGTTTTAAGTCTTGAGTAGCATGGGTGAGGGGGGAGGGGATGGCGGGAAATCACTTATCTTATCCTTTTGATGATTTCTAAAGTTCAAAAATGAAAAAAAAAACAAAAACAGACACCCTAAATGAAAGGGAGAAAAGCACTGAACTTTTGCCTACTAATTCATGACTCCTGTTTGAAGGACCTCACGTTTACACAGTATTTCCTATCCCACACAAGACCAGCTATGTGTGAAAAAGTCTATTTGCCATCTGATGGTCCAAAAAGGTAGTTGACCAGTTGATAATCCTTATTTTTACATAAGAACAGGCAAGTAGGAAACATCAGATACACACCGCTTCAACAAGAAAAAATGGAGATATTTACAAACAGTAACAAAATAACCTGGAGGACATAGAGGAAATGAAGGAAGCAGAAAACAACCATGAATATATAATTTTACTATTGCTATCTTCCCAGAGACAGGAGAGATATTATGTCCATGAAATAAAAATAACAACAATAAAAAGGAACGTGAGAATTAAGCGTGCTTCATTATAAAAATTTATTGTAAATACACAGTAAACTCAGTGAAAGATGCAAAAAATAAGCTTGAAAGAATCTTCTACAAGGTAGGAAAAAATGTCTAAGGTGATGAACAAGATTTTTAAAAATCACAATCAACCCATGGAGTTATTTTTCTGTCCAATTATAGTTGCAGAAAGAAAAAAGGGCATAAAAATTATGGCAAATAAATTATCCAAAAAACAATATAAGAAAGTGGAAAACAAATTTCTAGATGGCAAGGGTCTATCAACTACACAACATAATGAATTTAAAAAAAAATAACTCACCTAAAGTATGTAATCATAAAATTTTAACATAATAGGGATAACAAAAGCTACTAGAGGAAAAAATTGGTTACAGACAAAGAAATGGAGAATAAGAACAGCGGCCAACATCTCAACATACACACTAGAAGCTGATAGATTAAAATACATATATCTTTGAAGAAAAATTATTTTCAACATTGTCCATCTAAAGGTCCTAGGTAAATACGAGCATGGAATACAGACATTTTCAAACGAGAAAGATTTGAAAATACTACTGTCTGTTTACCTTTTCCCAGGAAATCTTAGAAAATGTGCCCCAATAAAATGAGGGTTTAGGTCAAGAAAGAAGAAAATATGGGATCTAGGAAACAGGAGATGCAACCCGAGAGAGAGATAAAGGACATTCCCCAGACAACTGTGAAGGGATGTTCCACGTGGACAGGTTTGCAGGGGAGCCGAAGAGCAAGCCCCTACAGGAGCCAGAGCAGAGGTCTGGGAAGAAGAGCTATGGGGCAAAGAAGGAGTTATTCTCATTGTGGGCTTCTCGATGAGTCCCAAATTGCCTCCATCCTCCATAGACACCTGATCTGACTGCATGGAATTTATATAGAAAGGACATTGAATGGTATAAGAAAATTTAAGTGTAGACACAAAGATAATTAACAAGAGGAGGAGGGGTGGGAGAGGAGGGGCAGGAGGATAGGGAGTGTAAGAGGTGTCACCATTAAAGGGGGTGGTGCCATGATCCTGGCCCTGTTTACACACAGCCACCTAAGGATGAGCTCGAGCTGCAGGGAACTGTGACCGGGTGAAGCTGTAAACGCTGATGGTGGGTGGGTTCTGGAGAGACACATGGAGAAGTGCTCTCTGGCTTCTCAGCTTTGGACTTGCACCAGGGACTTGGGAGACTTGGAGGAGGCACATGGAAGATAGACATAGAGAGACACGCGGGTGAGAGACAGGTGGGGAGGCTGACAATGGCAGCTGTTATATTGATTTGTACTTTGGTTTTACTCCTTTCATCCCAGATTTGCCTGGCCCCTTTTGCCCCTCCTTTATAGTTCCCCACCAGAAGGTATCTTAGACTTGTGTCAAGCTTTTGGGCCTCAACAGCCCCCCTTTAGGCCAACCCTGTTTGGCTGGGCATATACCCATGAAGGGATAGGTAATTTTAGTTGTTTTATTCTGAATATCCTTTCTTCTCTTCTTCGCTATGCACACTAATTCTATTAAAGTTCTTTTACACTAAGAGCAGTATGCACATGGATGGCGGGGCCCCTTTAGAGTATGCGGGTTTGGTGGTGCTGGGTACCCCTTGGTGGTGCACTAACAGGAGGGGGAGGAGAAAGAAGAGGACAGAATAATTAACTAAAGAAGGAGGAGGAGGGGGAAGGGTATAGGTAGAAGGAGAGGGAGAAGCAGGAAGAAAAAGAAAAAGAAGAAGAGAAAAAAGAAAAAGAGGAAATAGAGGAGAAGGAAGAGGAAGTAGGCAACTATGAATTACCTATAAAAACAAACAATTGGGGGGTATCCCTGGTGGTGCAAGGGGTTAAATCCCAGCTCTATGAAGTTGTCCGCAGCCAGTGCAGCACGAGTTCAATCCCCAGTCAGGGAGCTTCCCACATGACCTCTTCTGCCTCACCCACTGCTCCCCTCAGCAGTGTATTTCAGTTAGTCTGCCTGTTCTGCTCCCCACTCTAACTCTGGTGAATACTCTCACCACTCCCACACTTCTGTCCTACACCTCAATTCTTGATTGCATAAATAAATAAAAAAAATTTTTAATTAAAAAAATTGGAAAAATCATAGCCCAGTATTTGGTCTAGCTTGAATAATCTCCCAGTAGTCATAATAATTGAAAGACTATTATTTTTTAATTCTCTGTTGAAGGACTTGAAAGCCTGGGGAAAGTAAAAGAGAATATAAGAGATCTAAAATCTCACCTACAGTGATATTAAAAAAATATGTATATCAAATTATTAGTCAAGTGACAGTATTATGAGCATATGATTTTAAAATGTGGAAGTTCATGTCACAAGAAAAAGCTGAAAGATTTGAATGCAATTGCCTTTGGGAGTTGGATGTGGGGAGGTGACAGGAGGCTGCGGGACTGCGAAATTGGTGTTTTTAGTGCATTTGACTTATGTCAACTTAGAAGCTATGTCACTTTGATTAAAACTTAAATTATTTTACCATTAGAAATAAATAGATGCCCCTGTGCACCTACCAAGGTAAGTCCTTGGAAAGACTGCAACTCACTGTACTGCATTTTATCAAGCAGTTTACAACCTGGAGTTAATAGCTGCTTCCTGCACAGTCACCAGTATAGACAAACATGCGATGGTGAGTTCAGGCAACCACTGCTTCCACCAGTCCATGTTCCAGAAAGAAGGAAGATGAACGAGTTGGACAAAAATGTGTGTCTGTGTGGGATGAAGCTATTTTTACCTTCATCTTTAAGCCTGCTACTTGTGTATCGATAATAGAAGTCTGAACTTTGGACAGTGTTAAAACCCACTACTATTTCTCAGCCTTGTACGGAAAGTTCTGATCTAAGCTAGGAAGATGCAGAATGAAATTTGTCGAGTTGCTGAAATTTATAGTATCTCTTCACAGGAAAAAAAAAAATATATATATATATCAGCTAGTTAATCTGAAAAAAATCACATTACCCAGAGGTACAAGACTACTTCACACTGAAAGAAGTAGGAAGGGATGCTGGAAATAATACAATTCAATTATCTCACAATACAATCCAATTATCTGAATAGAGAGGGCAAGCAACTTGTCTAAAGCCACCCAGTGTACTTGTACCAGAACCAGATCTAGAATCCTGAATGAGTCTCCAAGTTTGTAGCATTGAGATGACTAAATAGAAACAGATGTTAGGATCTGAACACAATTGCAATTCTAAAACACGTTTCCCCCCGCCACACACACACCACTCCAATTTGCCTCATAAAGCAACAGAAGCTGCAAAATCCAACAATGCAGAGGTGCCCTATGCTTGAGCTGCTGGCTTTTTCAGTTGAGACAGCCCATGCCTCAGCAGTGAGCTAGTGACCTCTCACTGTGTCCCCAGGGCCTTCCAGATATTCATGTCCAGTGGACAGAGAGGTGCTGTGGTCTGAGAAGAGAGATTCCAGAGACAGGCACACCTAGCTGGTGATGGCCAACACTTTGCCCAAGGAGAATGAGTACCCTGAGAAGAGAAGATACCCAAAACGAAATCCAAAGGAACCCTAGCATTAGGACAGGAAGAGGGCTGGAGAACAAGTAGCACCTGATCTGTGTGTCTTGAATTGAGCTGTGAGAATCTCATTGCTTGAAGTGTTAGCCTGTGTTTTGCTCTGAAGTATTAGCCTATGTTTCCGGAATGTGTGGCCAATCCTTGCAGTGATAAAAGATGTGGGACCAGTGGAAGTGAGCAAAGGCATTTGAAGTTCATCCTGGAGAAGCTGGCGGGACCATTTCTGGACTTCCTGTGGAGAGTAGAATGATGCCTCCTCTGCCCCATCCTAGCACTGCTGCCATTAACAACCTGGGGAGGACAGGGGTTTCCTGGAAGGGTCAGAAGAAGGCCATCCACCCCTCTGCTAGGTGCACTTGATCCAGATCAGAGCATGCACTGTTCAGGGCCATGTGGCGTAAAGCTTAGGCAAACCTGCACTTTCTGTGCTGAGGTCAAAGACCAAGGAGACCAGGCTGTGACCAGCGAGGTTAGCTGATGCTAAAAGCAAAGAGAATAGAAAGGCAATGACATCTACCTTTCACCTCGTTAAATGTATTTCTCAGAGAAATATCATTTTGGAGAAAGAAATTTCAAGTAGAGAAGCATTGACTTGGCCAAGAAGGAGTGTTGGTTGATTGTTAGCTTTTAAATGGACCAAAATCCCGGAGATTCTATGTGCCAGGAGTTCCTGATGTCCTTCCCCATCTCCTCATCATGCTAGGCCCTCCCTGGAGCCTGCCCCTGGCTAGGATTTCATATCCAAAGGGAGTAGAGATTTCTGGGAATCAGACAAGAAGGAACCAAGGGTTTGGAGATAGACAATGTAAGTTTGAACTCTGACTTTAATAATTATTCTCAATGTGGGGCCTCCCTGGTGGCGCAGCGGTTAAGCGCTGCTCTGTGGAGCTGTCGGCAGCAGCAATGCGAGTTCGACGCCCAGCTGGGGAGAATCCCACATGGTGCGGCAGACCTCTCCTGCCTTGCCCGCTGCTCCCCTCAGCAGTGTACTTCTGATCTGCCTGTTCTGCTCCCTACTCTGTCTCTGGTGAACCCTCTCGCTGCCCCACACCTCTGGCCTGTACCCCAGCTTGTATGTATTAATAAATAAATCTTAAAAAAAAAAAAATAATAATAATTATTCTCAATGTGACCTGGGAGAGTTAAGCAAACTTCATCAGTCTCAGTTTCTTCATCTATAAAATGGAGATGATACTTGCCTCAAAGTACTGAATGATATAATATTTGTTAGAAAGTACCAATAAGTGGGGCCTCCCTGGTGGCGCAGCGGTTGGGCGCTGCGCTGTGGAGCTGTCGGCAGTGATGTGAGTTTGACGCCCGGCCAGGGAGAATCCCACATGGCGCGGCAGACCTCTCCTGCCTCGCCCGCTGCTCCCCTCAGCAGTGTATTTCTGATCTGCCTGTTCTGCTACCCGCTCTGTCTCTGGTGAACCCTCTTGCCACCCCACGCCTCTGGCCTGTACCCTGGCTTGTATGTATAAATAAAAAATAAATCTTTTTTTTAAAAAAAGAAAGTATCAATAAGTGCTTGAGTACCACCTTTGAGTAGGCAAGATAACTTCATCTTGGCATCACCCAATTCCTAGCAAATTGGGCATATGGTCCAGATTGACACACTTCTCAGCTTGTTCTAGGGACCTTTCATAGTAGGATTCTGCCATCATATCACCAAGCTACTGTATCCTGGACATTGCACATTCCTGGGTATGAACTGACTTACCTCTGTAAGCTAGTTACCCAGTTCTTTGAAAAAACATTCTATTTCTGTAAGTTGTTAAGACAGTGGAAACTTGATGACTGATCTCCTGTCATGCTTAAATTCCCAGGAGGGTTCGAGGGCCCGTCTAAGACACTCCTGCCATACACGGACACTGAGATGTGGCTAGGCACTGCTCCTGGTCAGTGCTGGTGAGATTTCCCTCGTTCACTGCTGTGCCTCCCCAGCCATGGGAACTGTCTATTCTGGTCTCTCTTGTTGGCATATCAGTGGTTCCTCATTTGCCCTTTTTCCCCTGAAGTTCATGCCCTCAAGCACCTCAGGCCACCTGGATATAATTAGCTCTTCTCAGGGACCTTTGCTGACTTTGTTCCATGACGGCTGAAGGTTTGGCTGCTTTGGGGCTGGCTTGGAGGTCTCATCTGGTTCTGGTGACCGCTGCACCACTTGCATAATTGTCCGTTAGAGTCACCTCAGAGCATGCACTGAGAATCAACCAGTTTGTGTTCTTTAAGCTGCAGTTTTCCACTTCAGCTTTCCGAATTTTCCTTTTCCCTGAACAGCCTGTAATAACTATGCATAGCTGTTCCGATCACTACCCATCAGGGCTAAGAAGGAAAGAAGTGAGTGGTGATGAAGAAAGACTTCTAAGCGCTCTTCTCCAGGAGCAGAGCCTAGGGTCCCTTTAGCAGGGTTCAGCCCGGTGAAGTGCACTTAGCAGATGCTCATTTAATATTTACTAATTTGAACTGTCTGGACTAAACAAGAGAAGCTGGAGTCAAACTCCCTTGGTCGGCAACTAAATAAAAAAGAATTGCAGTCAGGAGCCATTGGCGTTTTGAGATGCTCATTTTCAAGGATCCAAAATAAGACTAGTGGATTCCACCGAGCCTTTTATAATTTAATTATTATTTTATTCTCTTTAATATGTAGTATAAACAAATCAACCAGTCCTCAAGCACTTGTCAGTCACCAGCTTCGGAAGTAGCTGAGTGCATTTCAGAAGTGAAGACAAAGGGTGGCGAACGGATCTCAGGAACGAGAGCTATTTTAGGTAATGTGGGCAAAACATGAAAAGAATCCAATATGGCCTCTGCCCTCCTGGAGTTCACAGGCGCTGTGGGAATATGAAACATATTCACATAACATAGGGACACAAGGCCAAGAATCAATTGTGAAGAGAGACAAGGAAACATTCTGGGAAGACTTTGTGAGAAGATACGTCTGCTCTGGACCTCGAAAGATGGGAAGGATTTGAATAGACACAAATGAAAATGAAGGACTTTTCAGAAGAAAAAATAGCGTGAGTGTAAGGACAGAGAACTAACACAAAGGGTATATGTGTGCGACTTGGCGTGTCTTCTAAAGAACAGGTCTTACTTCAGTGGAAAATACGGGGAAGGGGAGAAGGGAAGAAAAATTAGACTGAAGATACTCGGCATCTCCTAGGCCTTGGGAACTGGGTTCTGACCCCTTCCACCCCCTACCCATGCCATAGCATGAGCAGGCTGCTGGCAAGGGGAGGTTTTATCCATGTTCCTTATAGGAACCACTGTGCATGGAATCTCACATCTACCCTCATGCCAGCCAGAGGCCTGGCTTCGTGAGAAACCAGGTTTAAAAGTGTAAAACCAAAGTAATCTGCACCAGGCCATATGCACGCCTCACTGAGAGGGGCTCAGCAGTGTCCGGTGCAGCAAAGACTCATATGGGAGTCTACTCCTGGGTGGTGGTCAGGGCCACAAAGGCCATGACCTCCAGAGGTGGTGACACATCCAAACAGCTGTGCCCTAGGCAGATAAGGTGCCCACGCACTCCTGAGTCGCCCCTGCCCAGCACGTGAGCGCGACCAGGGTGCAGGTGTCACGTTCACATCTTGGCTGATCTCAGAGAAGAAAGTCAGGTCTATTTTAAGGATCTGTTTGGCCACATGGAGAAATTGTTACTCAAAAACAGCTATTTACCAGGAAAGTAAGACTCCCTGCAAAACAAAAAGTTAGTATACGGTCCCCAGTAACTCTTTAAACCAAAGCAAACATTTCTGGCCAGCCGTGTTTGCTCTGCACAGTTTTGCTTTCTGCCCTCAGTCACCTGTTTCCCAAGGTCCTGGTTGATTTCCTCTTCAGGATTAGGCTGAGAAAGGTATTCTCAAAAGACAGGGGTCTCTAAAGGGTGAAGGATGGGGATGGGGTGAACAGGGATTCTCTTGTTAAATGGTGAGACTCTGGTAGGGTTTTTGTTTGTTTGTTTTCCCAGCAAACTTAAGGAGTTCAACCAGGGAAAACACCAAAACCTCTGGAATCTAAGACCTTTCAGCAGTAAAGTGTCGCCTCTGCTTACATTTGGGAATCCTGTGCTAATGATAGGGAAGAACATCAAATATGGCCCACAGAGATGTTGCTCAAACTGAGCTCTGTGTCATCAAGGCAATTCCAGGAACATGAAAGTTGGTATTGGGAAGTGTCAAGTGTGATGGTTGTAGGGCCAATACAGTGGCCGTGCCCTAACACGAGCCTTCACGGCAATGACCCCAGCCTCTCCACTGGCACCCCAAGCCTCCTTTACCTCTCAGCTTCTAAGATATGCCACCATACTTAGTCATATCAGCTTGAGATATTTATGTGACCTGGCTTATGAAATTTATGATCTGGCTTAGGGCATGTTGTGACGCATACATTCAACAGAGAAATAACACCAAGCAAAATGTAAATGCTAAAGGGTAAGTGCCATCAAAACTGCAAAGCGTGGGAGGGATTGGATCAGTGTGGCCCAGCGCGCACAATGGAGGAGACATTGCTTGCAATGGAAACTGAGGGTCCTTGCCTGCCTTCTATGGCCTGGCATCATCTGACCTCAACCTGCCTCTCAGCCTTCCCAGGCACCTCCTCTGCAATCACACCAGACCGCAGCCTAAGATCGCCTCCCTCCGTGGCTGTCTTGTTTTCCTACCACTTAGCACAATCCTACCTTTCCTGTCTGTTTCTCCAATGCCTGCCCTATTCGAGGTCTGTCTCAGACTTCTTCTGTTTCTTGATACCTTCCTAGCCTCTTCGCCGCCCAGCAACCAGTGACCTCCCCTAACACACCCCAGCAGTCCTTATCTGGAAGCTCCTCCCTTCCTCAGAGCAAGACCTGCCTCCACTGAAGGTCTTTTATATGCCCTTCCCATGACTTTTGCTTCACACCTCCATAGCTCCCTGTCTCTTCAAGCTACCTCAGAATAGTTGCTTTCTCTGGCACCTTTCCATATAAGTCCCTTACAATTCTCTTAGCCTGAAAAACAGCCTCCAATCTTTTCTGCCTGTGAAATGTCGCTTATCCCTGCAGGCCCACCTGAAATGAACACCCTTTCCAGGTAGTTTTCAGTCATCCCACTCTATAATAAAGCGAAATGCCCTCCCTCACTTCTCAGTTCCCACAACTCGCTGACTGTTACACAATTCCGATCACTCGTTTACCTTTCTGTCTCCTCTCCTGAGCTGGCAACAACCCAAGAGCAGGGACTACATCTTCTTCATCTCTGAAACCCGGGCTGTGCACAGTGACAGAGCGGCTCCCCAAGAGTCCCTGATGGTAAAGGCGGCCAATGGTGCAAAGTGCCGATGCAGTAGCATCCCCTGAAACACACCTGAGAGATTCACCCAGGAATGAGTCCAGGATACCATCCAAAGCTAAAATAAGAAATCTCAACCTCCTCCCCATGTCCGTCCCCAACTTTCAACCCAGAGACCTGTGCAATCCCTAATTTTTTTTAATTAGTTATCTATTTCTCATGTTGTTGTTCGTTTTTGTACAATATTTGATTTCTCCCCTCAGGTGTCTTTCCAGTAATTTTCGCGTGACAGCACCGTTACCCATCACCTCAGTCCTTGTGCTCTTCCCTCCCTTGCTTTTACTCTCCTAGTCCCCAATGTTAAGTGAGTCAAGATTTAAGTGATTCTGTCTCCCTTCTTAATCTAACCTAAGGTTAAGTTTGTTAATAAGACAGTGAATGCCACAAGTAAAATTTGTCAAAACAGTTTCCCGTGAATTGCTCACCACAGAAAGTGCCCAGGTAAATAAAGGGCTAGCTAGATCCTTTTTAGTCATGCCTTTAGGAATAAATTATAATGTAGGTTTGAGGAATGAATGAATGAATGAATGAATGAACTGGCCAGATGCTGCTTAAATAAAGATAGAGATCTTTTGTTGTATCTGTCTCCATATGGCTCAAGTCTGGAACTTCTTTGGAAGCTATTGGTGAGGTAGGGGTTCCAGGAACACATTCTCTGTGGTGTGTACCCCTAAAAGTTTGGTTTGAAAGATTGAATTCTCTGCCTCCAGTTTCTAGCATACAACTGAAGCCCACAGATGCACATTCATAAATGGATACCATCCTTGCTTCTTTTTCTCTGTTTCTATCCTGAAATTTTTCATTTCCTTGATCCTTCTTTCCCATCACTTTCCTGCCCATTCAGGACCTGTTGAGGCCCTAATTACTAACAGTAATTGAGGATTTTATTACTAAAGGGAAAGGATAACTTTGCTTTTCTCCTTAACTGCCCACACCCTGGCAATATAGATATACTTTATGTGAAACATTATTTTATTTTTTAAAACTTAATGGTTCCCTTATTTTCTGGATGCTCAAGCATGATAGTTGGCCTCTTGGAAAATGAAGGCCTGCCCTTTTCTTTCCTTCATCCTCATTTCTTTCTCACTGCAGGTTGTCCCAGGCCTTGCAAGGCCCAGCTGAGAACCTTGGCCGTCAGCTCCGTGCCTTGGGAGCTCTGCCTTGCTGTCTGTGTCAGGCATCTTTGAGGTCCATTCACAGGGGCTGTTGACTGTCCTTCCTACCTACCACCTGTCCCCACTCTCCTGCTCTGTGCTAGCCCCCAAAGACCCCAAAACATGACCAAAACTGTGCCCCTGAGGGACTAAGCACATACATTGTGCTGGTTATCATGTCCACAGACAGGGAGCATCTGTTCTGGCGTGTGTGTCTAAGGAAGGACAAGCCAGAAACCATCAACAAAGATGCAGGAGATGATGCTCGCACCCCAGGAAAACAGATGAAACCCCCTCCTCAGCTCATCTAATTTTATTTTGACGGAGCCCCTGTTGATCATGTCACTTTCTGAAGCTTCAAAACACACAACCAGAGTTCGGAGACCGGGTGCACAGCCAGGTCACTGGCCATGCTCCATCCCAGGAGCAGCTCAGTGGTCAAGGTGCAGGGGCTGCAAGAGGACAACGAGTAGCATAACCCATTCCGCTGTGCCCACCTTCTACCTCCAGGGTGCCACCCTGCCAAAACCCACAGATACCACCTAGAAAGCTGCCCCTCGTAGCATGGAATGTGTGATCCACCTGCCTCCCTGATAAGGTGAGTGTGTGTGTGTGTGTGTTTGTGTGCATGTGCGTGTGTGCGTGCATGTGTGCACGTGTGTGTGTGCGTGCATGTGTGCACGTGTGTGTGTGTGTGTGTGTGTGTGTGATATTAAATGGGGATGTTAATGTCATCAATGGTGATTGAGAATCAGAGGTCTAACTACACAGTGAGGGAGAAAGTTGAACTTTCAGAGGTGAACTTAGTAATATAGACAGATATTGACTGATAATGAGGCACACCTGAGACTTGTATAATGTTATTGTGCAATGTTACTTCATTAAAAATATCTAAAACAATGAATTACTGGATAAAAAACACTGTCTTGGTCTTGGAAAGCAAATATCTATTCATAAATGTCAATTGTTGCTTCAAAAGAACTTTTTTTTAAAATATATATTTTTATTGTTATTTATGTCTTCTACATTTTGTATTCTCCTTGGGTATCCCACCACCAATTCACCCATGATCCATCTCCATGGTCCCTTGTGTTCTTTTCTATTCCATTTTGTGCCCTTTTCCTCCCCTCCCCCCTCCTCCCCCCCCCCCGAGTGTCTCTCTCCTATTTGGTTTCCTTATAGTCCTGTTATAAGTGAAACCATTCGATATTTTTCTCTTTCTTTCTGGCTTATTTCACTGAGTATGATCCCCTCTAATTCTATCCATGTCGCTGCAAATTGCATGCGTTTATCTTCTTTGAATTCTGAATAGTATTCCATTGTGTATATGTACCACATCTTCTTGATCGAATCATCTATTTTCGGGCATCTGGGTTGCTTCCATACCTTTGCTATTGTGAACATTGCCGCAATGAACATACGGGTGCATGTATCCTTTCGGATTAGTGTTTTTGTGTCTTTTGGGTAAATTCCCAAAAGTGGTATTGCTGGGTCGTATGGAAGCTCCATGTTTAGCAGTTTGAGGAATCGCCATGCAGCTTTCCATAGTGGTTGTACCAGTTCACATTCCCACCAGCAGTGTAGAAGTGTTCCCGTTTCTCCACATCCTTTCCAGCATTTGTTGTTGCCTGTATTAAAAATCTCAATGACATTCTTCAAAGAAATAGATCGACTACTGATGAAATTCATATGGAACCACACAAAACCTCACATAGCTAAAGCCCCACTAACTAAAAGGAAAGAAAATGGAGGAATTTCACTCCCTGATTTCAAACTATATTACAAAGCCATAATAATTAAAACAGCATGGTACTGGAATAAAAACAGACAGAAAGACCAATGGAACTGAATGGAATACCCTGAATTAAAGCCACATATCTATGAACAGCTAATCTTTGACAAAGGAGCAAAGAAAATGCAGTGGAACAAGGACAGTCTATTCAATAAATGGTGCTGGGAAAACTGGACAGCCACATGCAAAAAAATGAAGCTAGACTACTACCTCACACCCTGCACAAAAGTCAACTCAAAATGGATAAAATACCTGGATGTAAGACCTGAAACCATAAAATGTATAGAAGAAAAAATAGGCAAAACTCTACACAACATACATCTCAGCAAAATCTTGAAAGACACATCCCTCAAAGCGAAGGAAGTGAAAGACAAGATAAACAGATGTGATTACATCAAAATAAAATGCTTCTGTACAGCAAAAGAGACATTAACCAAAACTAGCAGGCACCCTGCCAACTGAGAAAAGATCTTTGCACACAATACATCTGATAAAGGAATGATAACAAAAATTTATAAGGAACTCACACAACTCAACAAAAACAAAGCAAATAAACCAGTCAAAAAATGGGCAGAAGAGCTCAAAAGGCACTTCTCCAAAGAAGAAAAGCAAATGGCCAACAGATACATGAAAAAATGTTCAACATCACTTATAATCAAGGAAATGCAAATCAAAACCACTATGAGATACCACCTCACACCTGTGAGGATGCTTCAGAAGAACTTTTAATGAGGAAATAGTCAAAGCAACATCCAATGGGAGTAGGGAGAAGCAGACTATCAGGTGGCAGATACCACTTGTGATAGTCAGAGAGAGAGACGAAGATAAGCCTGAACATAGAATAAAAGAAATATATGGGTGACCTTTGCTTTCTTTTTTTCTATACGTTTCTGTGCTGTCCAAGTTCCTAACCATCAGCAAATGTGACTCTAGTAACAGTGGATGGGAAAAATACATTTTTAATTTTGTTTTACAAATGTAGGTTGCCTTGTTCTTAGTTTCATCAAGAAGACCAGATGAAGGCTGAGTGATGTAAATATAAAGGTGTGGCCTCCCTGGTGGCACAATGAGTTGGGTCTCAGCGCTATGTGTCTATTCGCAGCCACTGCAGCACAAGTTCGATCCCCAGCCAGGGAGATTCCCACATGGCGCAGCAGACCTCTCCTGTCTCGCCTGCTGCTCCCCACAGCAGTGTGTTTCAGTAGATCTGCCTGTTCTGCTCCCCACTCTGTCTCTAGTGAATCCTCTCACCCCCCACCCCCACACCTCTGGCCTACACTCCAGTTCCTGTATGCATAAATAAATAAATCTTTTTTAAAAAAAAAGTAAATATAGAGGTCTTCAGAGCTTCCAGCCCATGGCCCGACCTTCCTTCCTGCGGTCCCATAGTGTCTAGCAAAGCCCATTACCCTCATCTGAGGGCAGACAATGAACTGAAAGACGCATAGGAGAAGTACTCAGGCACTGCAGGAAACAAATCTATAGATAGGCCTAGAGAGCCCCCATGGGTCTGCAACTGCACCCCAACCCTCAATTCATCCCCAGAGCTTGCTCCAAAAAGATTCATTGGAAATGGGAAAGGGAAGTCATGAGGACTGGGAGCAGAATGAGGCTATGGAGTCAAGAAGGAGATGTCTAAGAAGAATTAAAACTGCCCTGCTCAGGAGCTGGCACACTTCCAAGCACCTCTGAGGGCGGGAAAAGAAGGATGGAACAAAACTAAGGAAAGTAGGCAAGGGTCAAGTCAGCTCAGAGACACCCTCCCCCTCAGCTGGCTCCAAGCTTGTCTCCTCCGAGACAGATCTTTCAAATTCCCTTTTGTGTTTCTCTTTATCTCACTCACCCAACCTCTAACTCCCACCCTCACCCTCAGCTTAATTCTATCACCAGGGAACAATATGAACTTGTTTCTCCAGGGCCTGCCCCTCATGCTTCAGGGGGGTTGGGTGACAGTCACACCCCAGTTCTCGCAAAGGGAACTAGTTTGTGGAGGTTGGGGCTGGGTGGAGTTGGGGGAGAAAAGTTTGGAATAAACTTCTCAGCAGTGTGGACGTGGCATTGAACACGCTACCCCAGCCCACTATTATTGCTCACTTACCCGTCAGGCATGCTCAGGGTGCGGTTCACAGTAATTCTGGTGTCCAAGGAGAAACTATGAAAACAAAGGGGAGAAAGGAGCAGGCACAGTGTGGTGGGTGATTCCTACAGGGGGCATTGCCTACTTTTGTATTCACCTGGAAGGGCCTTCTGGAACCGCCAACAGGCTGACATCTGTTGTTTAGATATTAATGCAAATAAAAGCTGGTAGGTAATAGAATGTGCACATTTGAGAATGTGTGTGTATCTGTGTGTGATGGGCAACAGTGAGGGGAGAGTTTTGGAAAGTGAAACGATACCTGCATTCCTCCAAACACTTTAGGAAAAGAACAAACAAGTTCAGAAAAGTATACTAAGTATTGGGGGATTCTGAGTCAATCTTCAGGATAGGACTATATATCCTTTAGATTTCTTTACCCTTCTTGTGGAAAATTGAGTCTTTTTGCTAAAAATGCCTGTATTCTCAAAAATAGAACACATCACAGATGATTACCATGGCAATTTTACTCTGCTATAGTGGGCAGCATGACTCTAGTGGGGAGAATCAGACAGAACCCCACAATCCCAACACTGACCATTACAAACTGGGGAACCAGTTTGATCATCAGTAAAATAGGGAGGATCATAGCTCCTCCTCTCAGGCTGTTGTCCGAAGTGAGAGAGCATGAGTACAGCGCTGAGGCGCAGAGCCTGCCAGGGGGCACGCTGAGAGTGAGGCTGCTGTGGGCATAGGTCAGGGCTCTCCACGTGGCTGCCAGGGAAGCAACGCCAGGCAGGGTAGCAATGGGCTGAGCCTTGGGGCAGCGGTAGAAGCTACAGCCTGGGAACCACTTCCTGCCCACTGAAACCCATTTTTTCATAGCCCAAGAACTTAGACCGGTTTTTATATTTTTAAGTGTTGGGGAGGGAGGGATCAGAAGAATAAGAGTAGTTTGCAACAGGTGAAAAGTATTGTCAAATTCCAATTCCAGTATTCGTAAGTAAACTCAGGCAAGTTGTATATCTTCTATGACTGTTTTGCAGATGATCCACAGAGCTTAAAATCTGCCACGGCCCAGCTGGGTCAAACAGAATCTGAGGGAGCATGGTAGGAGATTAAGGAAAGACAGGAGTCAAAAGCATTAGTGAAAGCTGGGAGCACCTGGGCTGTTGCAGAGCGGACACGCCGAGTCCTTGTATGAATACCTGGAGCGTATTTATACAATCTCGAGCACGGGGGGAGGGCAGGGCAAGGTTGATGCATTTGTGACAGTTAGTGTCTTGGAGGTATCAGGAGGGGAGGTGCCAGCAGTTACAACAATATCAGGAAGTTGCATGCCTGTGCTGAGCTCAGTGTTCTAGCTTGAAGGTCACAGCAGAGAGACATCCTCTTTCTGTGCCTCATGACCGAGCGACTAGTGCCACCTCAAGTCACTTGGCAGGGGTGGTATGGCTCAGAACTGTTGCCCCAAAAGCACACGCTGCTGGCTCCCAACAAAAATCCTTAGTATCTGGTCCTTTGTAGAAAAAGTTGGTCAATACTGCATTTAAGGTTCAGTAGTCTACTTCCAGTCAGGCTTTCCTACATCCTCAAAAGAGAGCATACTTTCCCCTCTGTCACCTGCATGCACATACACCACTTGACTCATTCACCATGATGTTGTTAACATCAGCTGGCCTATACTTTGGAGAGTGTGAGACGGGACTCAGAGAGAAGGCATGGCTGCTATTTTCTGAGCAAGCGCTTGGGGGTGAGGCAAGCCAACTCATTCCTACTGCAAAAACTCAATGTGTTCTTTGTTCTCCCAGTCCTTGATCTTTCTTTTTTTTTTTTTTTAGATTTTCTTTTCATTTATTTATACATACAAGAACTGGGTTGTAGGCCAGAGGTGTGGGGGGTAAGAGGATTCACCAGAGACAGAGTGGGGAGCAGAATAGCCAGATCTACTGACGTACACTGCTGAGGGGAGCAGCGAGCGAGACAGGAGAGGTCTGCTGTGCCATGTGGGACTCTCCCTGGCCCGGGATTGAATTCATGCTGCAGTGGCTGCAGATAGCTTCATAGTGGTGAGACTTAACCCTTGCACCACCACGGAGGCCCTAATCTTTCATTTTTATGACTATGTCTCAGGGTCTCCTGTGTCCATTTGCACTGGCTCAGCTGGGAAAAATATGTGTTGGACTTTCTCTATGTAGACCTTTCATTGGCTTATGAGAAATGAGTAAGAAGCAAAAGAGAGAAGAATGCAAAAGAGAGAATATATCATTATGTGCTTACAATATGCCAGATACTTGGGAATTATGGTGATGAATGGAAAAAGGTCCCAGAGAGAAGCAACAACCCATAGGCCAATAGTTATAAAACAATACAATAAAGGCAATAATAAAGGCAAGGAAAAAGTGCTGAGAGAGCAAAGGAAATAATTTATTCTATTGGGGCATTGAGGAAGTACATTGGGAAAAGTCTCAGGGCGGTCACAGATTTGAAGAGCAGAAAAGAGTTTGTTAGGTAGGAAGAGAGGACCAAATCAAGGAGGCACAGGAGAGCCGCAAGGTCAAGAGGAGACAGGGCAGTGGTCCACGTTCAAGCACAGGGGACACATGGGCAGACCCTTGAGAAATAAGCTGAGATTAGATTGTGGTTAAACCCATGTGCCACTGTGAGGGGTGTCACTTCATCCTTGAAAGCTGATAAGGTCTTCAAAGGTAACATAGACTTGAAAGAGGGGAGACACCCTAAGATGTATGCTTTAAACATGCACAATGGTCAAAACATTGAGAACTATACTGACACAGAGAAATCCTGGGTTAAAAGCAAGTGGAGTGGGGCCTCCCCGGTGGCGCAGCGGTTAAGCACTGCGCTGTGGTGCTGTCGGCAGCAGCGACGCGAGTTCGACGCCCGGCCGGGGAGAATCCCACATGGTGCGGCAGACCTCTCCTGCCTCACCCGCTGCTCCCCTCAGCAGTGTATTTCTGATCTGCCTGTTCTGCTACCTGCTCCATCTCTGGTGAACCCTCTCGCCGCCCCACGCCTCTGGCCTGTACCCCAGCTTGTATGTATAAATAAAATAAAATCTTTAAAGAAAAAAAAAAAAAAAAAAGCAAGTGGAGTGGTAGAGAAGTGAAGCCAGAAAAAAGGTCTTGGATGTAGAGTTATCAGGACTTAACGATATATTGAGCTTTTAAATAAGGAGAGGAAAGAGTTCAAGGATGAATCCCAGACTTCTGAGTGGGTACCTGGACAAATATTGGTGCCATTAACTGAAACAGGAAATGCTGGAAGGGTAGCAGTTTACTGAAGATGAAGGCAATACTTGGATGTAATTAATTTGGAATTAGACTTGTGAAAGATGGCATGCCCTTAGGTCATCAAGGTAAAGAATCCAGTAGGCAGAGCCCAGAAAATATGGGAGCATGAAATATACATTTCAGAATCATCAGTCAAGGATGCATAGGAGTAGAGGACATTGTTCAGCAAGTGTGAAAGAAAAAACTACAATTAAGACCTTTCAGAATACAAGCATATAACCATGTGCAAAGCAAGAGAAACCAGCTAGAGATTGGAAAATATAAGGAGAAACTTGGATGGGGAGTGTCACCAAATATCATGAATAGGAGAATTCCCTAAATTCTCCTGCAGAAGAGAGGAAGGTCAACAGAATGAAATGGCAAAGAGCAAAATTCCCTCAAATAAAGGGGTTCCATTAGGCCCTCTTGGAATTCTGTAAATTGGCATCACCTTGGAGAGCTGTACAAATCAGTTGGCCTGTTTCTAGAACTCAGTGCCTAGTGCCTTAAATAGCAGTAAAGAAGCTGCTGGATTTGCAGAAAAAGAAGGAGCAATTTCCATAAGTAGAAGAACCAGAAGGCCAATCTCTGAGAGTTCAGGAATTAATAGATTTGAAGAGTAAGAACGAGGAGCATACCGTACACTTTGAAGAAGTTTTATATGCTTTGCTATTTTCCTTCTTTCTTTTTTCCTTACAAAAACCAATTGTCCTGAAAAACACCTCTGCTTTCCAATTCACTAACTCTGGGCACTGTGTTCTAGGTAGACAATTGATTTTTATATATCTCCAAGATGACATTTACCCTTTCTCAGAATTTCATGTGGACCTTATGTGAACCCATTCTTTGAGGGATTTTTTTTCTTTTGCCTTAGGAAGTATTTCTAGATAAAATCAATGAAAAGAATGAAAATGTCCTACAGTGGGGTGTAGGGAGCTAAGCCCTACAAGATTGGTTTTTCCATCAAGTGGTCTATCTGCCATGAGTCCACAGAGGCTCAGGCTCCCCCGCACTTTCCAGCATAAGGCACAGCCTGCCAGTAACAAAAGGCAAGGGGTCCACTGACCATTTAAGCTCAACTATGACACCAAGTTCGCCTTTTCAATTTAGTCTGAGACCAACAAATATCAGAGGACTTAGGGAATAAGAGACCAGGGCCCTGGTGACATTCTCATTTCAGCTCTACTTCTTACCCATAGCTCCTCAAAACAAGATAGTTACTCCATTTCCAAAGTACTTGCTAATGACCTCTATGGCCTCAGTCCTAGGTTCAGGTCAGTATTCTTGATCAGCTAAGCAGAAGTCTCCATATCTGATAGCTCCTAGATCTCACCTCAAATTTTCTTTCCCAACCCAGTGGATTTTTTATCCCCAGCTACAAGCTGCTTTCTATTCTTGTAGCTTTGGGATGTGCTAACCCTTGGCCCAAATGATCTTCATTTTCCACATTGTCTGGTAGCCTTATACTAATTTTAGAATAGATATCAGATTCTCAGGGAACTCCTTTCAGCCCCCCTGGTTGGTTTGAGCCCCCTTGATCAGCATACAAGTCCCTCCCCTGGCACTTCTTTGCCTCTACTTGCGTAAGGTCAGTCTCTCTTACTGGACTACTACGTTCCCATCAGGGCAGGGAGATGCTCCAACTTTCTATAGCTATTATCCTGCACCAGGCACAAAAATAATAATAAAAAAAAAACAGTATTGTAACTTTGTTCATTTCATTCAATCATTCATTCATTCGTTCATTCAACATGTTGTAAGTAGCACATCACACCTGGAATACAGAAATGTATTGGAAAAGCTCTTTTAAAAGTATAACACTATATGGGGCCTCCCTAGCGGTGCAGAAATTAGAATTTTGGTGCTATCAAGCTATGGCCAGCCACTGCAGCATGAGTTCGATCCCCAGTCAGGGAGCTGACCCACATGGCGCAGCAGACATCTCCTGTCTCACCCACTGCTCCCCTCAGCAGTGTACTTCAGTAGATTTTCCTGTTCTGCTCCCCACTCTGCCTCTGGTGAATCCTCTCATCCCCCCCCCCACATCTCTGTCCTACACCCCAGTTTTTGTATGCATAAATAATTAAAAATAAATATTAAAGAAAAACAAAGTATGACACAAGATCCAAATATTTGGAAAGTTACATACAGAAAAATACAAATTCAATGTAAATCTAGTCAACACTCCTGAAAATAAACTCAAAATTTTTTATATACGATAGGCTTTATCATCAAAAAATAATATTATATATAACATCAAGCAGATCTTCACATTGTATTGCTTTACTGTGTGCAGTTTTGATGCACATATGTAAACATTTCTGTTGAATATTAACCTAGATATTAAACTATTAACTCACAGAATAAATTTATATCTGACTTTAGTGGATATTTCCAGAAAGTCTTCGAAAGTGATTATTCTGATTTACTCTAATGATCCAAACATTACCAGACTGAAGGTTTCAGTTGCTCTACTCCTCTCAACACTTAGAGTGGGATGTTTTTTGTTTTATTTATCTATTTATTTACTTATTTATTTACTTTTTTTTTTATTTTAGCCATTCTGGTAGAAAGAGTTCCTCTGCGGTGTTCATTTGTGCTTCCCTGTGAATAGTGATGTTAGAACACGTCCTCATATGTTCATTAGCCTTCTGAACATTCCTTTATGATACAACTTTTGGAGAAAAACATGGAGTACTGTCATGACTTAGGGCTGGGAAAAACTTTTTAAACAGAACATAAGAGGGTTATCCATAAGGGAAGAGAGTGATGAGGTGTCTTCCTTAAAATGTAATTGCACTGCTCATCAGAGGACACCATTGACGGAATGCAACAGCAAGTCACTAAATGAGAACTTGTATTGTGATCACAGCTAGAATTCTTGAAGAAGTCTTGAAAATCAGTAAGAAGAAAAACCAATGGTCAATGCAAAAGTGGGGAAAAGACTTGCATTAAACCTTTTTATTGTGAATTATTAAAACACAAATATTGTTGGCAGTACTTTCTGTATAATTATATTCTTTTAAAAAGACATTTCATTCAAGGCAATTTCACAAGTTTATTGTTTTGTGAGTGCTTTCACAGAAATGGAAACACAAATCAGGATTTAAACAATTTTGTTGCCATAGTTTATCTTACAGTGAAATGGAAAATATAATTCACAGTGGGTTCATTTAGTCCAGCTCTGCACCCACCATAAGTCCTTAGTTGATAAAAACTTCCTAGTCTCAGGACTTCAAAAGAGTGCACAAAACATGGAAAAGAATGATTATCCCTTATGCATTACAGATCAGGTAGAAACTGCTATTCAGATAATGAGCTCCAAGCCCTCAGCCCCTTGGGGAACATATACAAACTTATCTTTCTTCATCTTTCCTGGGACTGCCTCATAAACTTGAATTTTTTCCACTAAGCTACATATAACAGCACCACCACCACCACCACCACTACCACCACCACCACCATCACTACCACCACCACCACCACCACCACTACCACCACATTCTTTGAAAATCTTCAGAGAGTCAAAGAGTGAACAGAGGAGGCAGTTGAAGCAGGAAAAGGGTCTCTGCAGGGAGAAAGGAGGTAAAATGGTAAAGGTCAGGGTTGGAGCCAAAGCTCCCTTATCTCCAGAAACACATCCCCTACAGTTCCCTGGGAGCTGGACTATGGCTAAGGTGATGAATCTTTATAAGTAAATGCATTTTTTCCCTTTTCTTTTCTTGTCTTTTTACTCAATTATTGTTTTTTTCTTTTACTTTTTAACTAAGAAAAAGCAAAACAAAATCAAATTGATATTCTGAAGTAGCAAAAGATCGAAAAGGAAACCCTTGTCCGATGTTGGGAATGTAAGTGGGTACAGTCACTATGGAAAACAGTGTGGAAGTTCCTCAAAAAATTTAAAATAGAACTCCCATATGATGCAGTAATCCCACTTCTGGATACTTACTAAAAGACTATGAAAACACTAACTTGAAAAGACATATGCACCTCTACATTCATTGCAGCACTATTCACAATGGATGAGCTATGGAGACAGCCAAGTGCTCAGTGAAGGAGGAATGAATAAAGACTTACTTACACAATGGAATATTACTCAACAATCTAAAAAGACAAACTCATAGTGTTTGCTGCAACATGGATGGAGCAGGAATGGATTCTGCTAACCAAAATACACCAGAAGGAAAAAGATAAATATTGAATGGTCTCATTTATATGTGCAATATAGAGAGACCAAACAAAAGATCAAGAAAAAGCTAAAACTAGCAAATTGACCATAGATTTGAGTCAGAAAGGGGAGGTAGGAGAGCCAAAAAAAGGGGAGGGAAGAGCACATAAGAATATGGTGATGGTTCACAGGTGATATGGTGGTGGGGGGAATATGGGGATTATAACAATGTAAGAAAAAAATAATAAAAAGAGAAAACCCATCACTAACTGTGGCAAAGGCAGCTGTATCCTAGTCCCTGACCTACAAATAGGAATAGAGGAGATCTCCCACTCATCCACTCCCTTCCCCCTACCTATCCTCCAGCCTTCTCCATCTTGCGATGTTATAAGCATCATAAGGTAAGAACAGTTAGCACCAAGCACCCACAGCAGGGTGTGTGGCAAAGGGCCTAGGTTGTGAAGGCAAATCAGCCTGGGCATGAATTTCAGCAAAATCATACAATATACATAGCTTCTCTGGCCCACAATAGTGATCATGTAAAGTACACTTTGTTCATTGTAGCTATTATAGCTCTTAGTGTTACACAGAATCCTTATGGTTTGGCCCCTATGGACTACTCCAGGTTCATCTCCTGCCAAATCTCCCTTGCCATCAGCATCAAACAGCTCGTGTTTTTCTCATGCCTTTCCATGCCATTCCCAGTGCCTAAAATGCCATAGGTATCATGTCAGTCATGGGAATTCCATTCTCACTTGTCTGTCGATACACTCCTGAAGTCTCACTTGCTCAAGGAAGACTTTCCTCACATTCCATCTCCCAGTCAGTCCTTCTACTGTGCTTTCTTTATGTCTTGCATCTTTTATGTGCTTCTATTACTGTATTTATCCCACTGATATGCCCTCCAGTGTATTTCCCTGATTGTTTACCTATCTCCTAGACTATGAGTCCCTTGTGGGCACAAGGGTATCACTTATTTATCTGACTTTATCTCTGTATATCTCATTTATCTCGCATCCCCGCACATGGCCCAGTGCCTAGAATCTAGGAAGATGAAAATGTTTCTGTTGAATGAATGACAAAACAGAGAGCTGAAACCTAGACAGTCTGTAAGGTCTTGGTAATGTCAGTCACCAGGATAGGGTTAAGAGGAAAATTGCTTTAGAGGTTACACTCATCCAGTGGAGGTCTAACAGAGGGTAAATAACGTCAGAGACAAGTAGATGTAGATTTGACAAAATGACAACCTTTGGGGAATTTAGTGGAAGCAACTTCAACAAAAGATCAGAGGAACAGAGTGGGATTGCAGATTGCAGTAAAGAAGGGATACATGGAGCAAATGGAGGATTTACCTACCTGATCTTTCAGATGAAGCATTTTCTTCCCAATTTCAAAATCGTAAGGCAACGTAATCTTTACACTTTCTCAAAGGACAATCCACTCCTCTAAAAGTGCATGGCAAGAACAACCTCACTGGAGACTTCTATTTTTAGGAGATCAACCAATTTTCCATTGTCATGCCTCTCGACTCCCTATGACTCAGAATAGTTACCAGTTTATGTAGACTGAATATCTCTGTGACATGGGAGGTGTCCTGCTCACATCAGGTAGCAGAGAGATGGTATCTCGACCTTAATTTCAGACCCTCTCCTGAGATGCTGCTAAAAAAGGCAGTATGTGTATATCTTGCCAAAAATGGATGGGATCCAAAAATAATTACGTGAAGGGTGCTAAGCTGGTTGATTTAGAAAACTTCAGTGCTCTCTCTGGGTAGATAGGGGCTTAGCTGAGAATATGGGAATAAATTGCTATTTTTACCTGGCTGACTTATGAGATCTTAGTGTTTCATATATGCCTGCCTTGTAACTACAACTGAGTCATTAGACCTTTGGAGAGAATGGGCAGTCCCAAAGTATTGGACATATAGTAAGAACTGATTGAACAAAGAATGTTTAGACATAGGAATGCCCCTTAGAGCTCATTTAGCTCTGTTGTATTGAATTACCAGTAAGTGCTTCCTTGTCAACTTGTCAGTCTCCTCCACTTGATTATAAATTCCTCTGGGGCAGAGTCCCTGACTTACTCATCTTTTTTGGCAGTGCCCTGCAAAAAAGCTGGCCATAAAAGGCACTCAATCAATGATTGATGAATAAATGCATGGGTAAAACCTCCAAGCTGTGAAAGAGGCAGTGAGTAATCCTTCTCTCCAGATCCTGGATTAAATGTCATTTCCTCAAAGAGGTCTTCCTTGCTTCCTGGGCACCTACTTTAATTGCTTCACAGAACTTCTAGGTTTATATTTGTTTTGTTTACTTTTTAATTACCTGCTTTTCCGCTGGAATATAAGTTTCAAGTTGACAATCATATACATCTTGTTTAATGTTGTACTTAGCGTCAGTGCTAACAAAGATCTAGTGCATAGCAGGTCTATTTGTGGAATGAATTATTGTATGAGTGGATGAGTGGAGCTGAAAGAAAGAACGAGAGACTCAGATCTGTAAAGGCCGCGGAGTCTTGGGCCAGTTCTGCCTGATCTATGGACTGTCCTGATATGTTTATCTCTAGAATGGTCTCTCCTAACCCTGTCTCATTGTTCCCACCCTACTCTATCCATCTCCACATCCAAGGAAAGGGGCTTAGGCCTCTTGCTTCGAAACATTTTAACTCTCCTACATTCAGCAAATTTTGTTGCATGGAATTGTGACCTGGGCTCCCCGGAAATAATCAGATAAACCCTGCTAATGAGTCAGCTAACAGTGTTTACTCCTTTCTAACTTGAAGTTTTAATCCCATCTGTGTCCAGAACCCTCAAAAGGAAAGCTGGGACAGAAACCATTAGGACTTTTTCAACCCCAAGAGTTACAGTTATTCCCCTCTCCCCACCATACCTCAACTCTCCAAATTCTGCAATTCCTCCAACAAAACAAGCAGAAAGATGTCTTTAGGTGGACCTGTGAATGAGGAGACCTCCTGGCCAGGGCCCTGGCTCAAGTGCACTGGACGGTCACGTGACTCCAGGCTGCCTGCAGCCAGGTTCCTGTAGCGTTCTGCCTTATTTACTTGAATTACTGCTTGTGTCAAGATGGTGCTGGGAAACTGCTCATGTGCCCTTGAGGTCTAAGGAAGATCTCTGGCTGCTGACACCTCTCACCCCCGTGCTGCCACCACTCAGGTCACCCACTTCACCCTGAATCCCCGCTCACCTTCCCTGGCGCGCCGCTAGGGGCTGGATGGCTCAGGGAATGTCTTCTGTTGATGCTGTTGGTGTTCAGTTTTGCTTTGTCTTCTTCCTAATGCAAAACAAATGGAACAAGCAAATGAAGAAAAGTTGACAATTCCAGAAGCCACTCATCTGGTAAATTTAAAAGGAAGTAGAAACAAACACACAGCTATGTAGCAAGCATTTATTTAATGTACATGGGAGAGTATGGGGAGCCAGAGTAGTTCTGACCAATAGAAATGTAATGTGGCCACACATGTAATTTAAAATTTCTAGTGCCCAAATTAAAAGAATAAAAATAAAGTGATCTACCATTTTTATAAAATATTTTATATAACTATAATATAGCCAAAATATGATCGTTTCAATAGGCACTCAGCATAAATTTGTCAAGATGACATTTTCATACTAAATCTTCAATATCTTGTGTATTTGGTATGCAAGCACATCTGTAGGGTAGGCAGGAGACTCTCAGACTTTCCTGCCCTCCCCTTGGGAATGGGCCACTACAGGCTGACCTGAGGCCAGCACCTGGGATGGGAGGTGGATTAGCATAGCATAGCATGGTGGGGGGGGGCATGGTTTAGCATAGTGTGGGGTAGTAAAGTAGTGGTAGAGTGGTCCTAGCATAGTGTGGTGTGCACATGCGCAAAGCAGACTCAGAGAGCGCGAGGAAGAGGAATGTGGCAGCAGCGGTGAGGGAGTAACACAACAGAAGTGGCAGCACTCCTGCTAGCCTCCTGGCCTCCCCCACCCAACCCCCCACCCTACCTTCCTTGCATATGGTTGCCTTGCTATGAAAGAAGTAATAAAAAGACTGAAAAGCCACCAAGGGCTCCAGGACTGGTTCTTGCCCATCTGAGTGAATCATGGGAACCTGCATTGATGCCAGGCTGGCACACCAGCCTGCCACAACAACATCTCATTCAGACAAGCCACATTTTAGGTGCTCAACAGCCCCTTGTTGGCCTGGTGCTACCAGGCTGGACAGCACAGACCTCAGTAGATACACTTCTCATCATATTAGTGGGAGAGTAAAAAAAGAAATAAGTAAAGAGATTAATTTAAAAAAATGATCTTAGATGATGATAGAGGTGAAATAAAGGTGATAAAATAACACCTGAGGAGTAAGAGTGGGAAAAATTGTAACTTTAGATGAGGTTTCACATAAGAAGGAGCATTTGAGCAAAGAAGAGGTCCAAGCACTCCAAGCAGACAGAAAACTGTAAGAGCAAAGACCCCAAGGCATCAAAATGCGTGGCTGGGAATGTTCCCCAGTGTGGCTGGAGAACAATGTCTGTGAAGAAGAGTGGAGTGAGAAGGCTTTGAGGAGGTGAGCAGGAACCAGAGCGATGGGTGCGTAGGCTTTGGAAGAGAGTCTGATGTAATTCTGGGAACACCAGGGAGTCCATGAGGGGATTAAGAAGGAAAGAGACATGATCTAATATGCAAATGTGAAAGATTCCGTCTGTCTTCTGCATAGGGAATGAATTTGAAAGCAGCAAGAGAAGATGTACAAAAACTCATTGGAGGAGATAGTCTGGTTGACAAGGTGAGAGGGGGCAGAGACTATGTGGGCAGATGTGACTTCAGAGCCCTCTTCAAAAACAGGACTGATGGGACTTGATAATAGATTTGTTATTAAGGGTGAGGAGGAGAGAAAAATAAAGCATGTCACCTACCATTTTTGCCTTGAGCACATAGCTTCCTTCCCCCGTTTCCATCCATAGTTCCAGAATTCCATTACCCACATCCAGTCTTGGAAATTCTTGGGATATGGGTGAAAAACCAGAAAACCAGCCTCCCTGGGCATTGAATAGGAAATTGTCTCCAGAGTATCAAACCACCAGCTGCAAACCACCATCTTCTCTGCCTGCCTATGACTGGGCACCACTGAAATCGATAAGGAATTCTCCAGCTCCTTTCCAGGTACCCATTCCTGAGCACACTAGTGTTAAAGACATGTTGTAAAAAGTGGCTCTATTCCAATCGCTCACGACACTAAACAGGTAAATCAACCTATACTGGCGTGCAAAACTGTCCCTCCGATTGAGAAACAGTAGATATTTATTCGGGGGTAAGTGTCAAACAACAATGCATTAAAAATAAGGAGTCAGAAAGCAAGTCCATGGACGCTGCACTAGAAGGCAATGGTAACAACCAGAGGAGCTGGTTTAGCTCCAGACATAAGATCCTCACAGCACTTCCTTGTTTACTCTAGGCAAATGTTGAGCCCTTAGTACACTCTTGGTACAAAGACTACCTTGTATATGAAAATTCACCTAAAGCATTTAAATCATGGCTGCAGCTTGAAAACCAAAGTAGTGGTTGCTTGTGGGGAGGTGCTCAGGGGAGTGAAGGGCGTGAGAGCTGAACAGGCAGAACAGGGTGATGGTAAACAGCTGATCCCTGCCCTTCCTCCTTGCTGCCAGCACCGAGGGGAACAGGAGCAGGCCAGGGGGCAAACACACCAAAAGAGGTTTAATTGCATTTTTGCTGTGTAGAAATAAGTGTCTTCAAGCAGATGGCATTTCCTGGGAGAACTGAATCTGCGACCTGATGGGCCTGAGCTTAAATCCTGGATTCACGAATCATAATAACTAGGAAGAGTTCCCTCTTCAGTTTGGTTTACCTGTCTGGTAGTACAAGGCGGCCATCACACACTCGAGCCTAGCAACCCAAGCGGTGTGGACTTAGGAGCTAGGAGGACACAGCACCTAGTTATTATTAGTCTGTGCCATGAAACCTTCTGAGCAATGGGTGTAAATCCTGGGTCTAATTCTCCACAAATAGTCAGTGGTTCCCTGGGAAGGAAGTCTGGCTTCTTCTCCATTGTGGGCTCGTTCTTTTTCTGATGATTTCCCATGTCTTTGCTGGGGGGTTGTGGAGAACAATATTGTCAAAAGGAGACTCCCAAATGCTAACTCATTTCTAAGGCTAAAAAGCCACGACCTGGAACGCATCCCCAAAAACACTCTCAAGGGAAAGGGATGTCACCTTCCTACCAGATCTGGGACACAAATGACTAGGAAAGAGAAACAGTGAAGGAAGGAGGAAGAAAGAAAGGTGAGGAAAAGAAAGCCATCGATTGAATTCAAACAAATTCAGATTCCTTTGGACAACCAACAGGATTTCAGATACTGACCTGATAACCTCAATTGCCCATCATAGTTCAAACTTTCATTATTTGTCCTCCAAGGGATATCCATGACTTTCCCAAAAATCTTTTTTTTTTAATTTAATTTATTTATGTTTTCACTTCAAAGTGTCCAAACAATGCACTCATGTCTAATTGACAGGAACTGTTTTCTTTCTAAATCAGAACTGGTCTTTTAGTCTATGACCTGTTCCCTGTTCTGTGGTTTGACTGAACCCCACAGAACTCTGATAATACTGTGGGTATAGGCATGTGTTATCTCGGCAAGCCATTAGATCTAATCTAGTGCCTGGGGAACGGGGAACTAGAAATCAGGTGCCCCAGATTCGAATTTCAGCTCTAATATTGACTTGTGAGACCTTCAACAGGGCACCCTTTCTTTCCACAGCCCACCCACATAGGTGAACTTGGGACAACACCAATTTAAATATCACTACAATTCCAGCTGCACAATGTGACATTGTTCTGTGAGTTTGTTAAGGACTGGAGATGGGGCGAGTGGGTATAAATCATTCGCATTTTTTAACAATAGATGAGCACACATGAAAAATCCACTCAGCAATGAACAAAAACCTGATCCCAGATAAAAAAATTGAACAATATCCTCATTACAAGAATTCTCAAATTTTAAAGATTCACCAACACTTCCTGGAGTTTTTGTATTATTTAGTCTGGCATGATCAGCAGCAGCTGTAATCAGCAGGGAGATTCTGCAGGGGAAAGTACAGTGCTGGTCCTGGCCAAACAGACTTGCCTTTCATTTCTAGAGCCCTGGAATTATCCTGCCTGCCTGGGAGGCAAGGAGGGAATGAAGGGTTAATCTAATCAACAGCCCGGCTCCCAAAACAACCCTATTAAAGTGGGGGAGGGTCAGAGGGTTTAGGGATTTATCTACATACCTTCAAAATACAACTAGGAAGTTTATCTGAGTCTGTTTCTAGAAGAGTTTAACTTTCTAAGGAGATGAAAGCTGAAATATAAAGTCAGGGAGAAATGCAGTCTAGTTAGATCAGTTAGTCTTTAACCTATTTTTTTTTCTTTGAATCTGTCATAAAGTGTGATTTCATGTGCTGTTATTTTTTACTTTTGCTTTTCTCACTAGGATGTAAGTACTACAAGGGTAGGAATCATACCTACTTTATTTCTATTATATTATCTGGCCTAGTAGATCACTTCACAATAAAGCAAGCACTTGAAAAATACGTGTTGAATGAATGAATACTTAGTCTGTTTTTTAGGTCCTGGAACCCTTTTTAAAAACTGAGTGAAAGTTGTAACTCCTCTCTCCATTAAAATATATCTAAATCTTTACATGCAATATGTAATGATATTATGCTATAAAACAAATATAATTTATAAGTATTCATTGCATAGTCTCATGCAAAGACTCCAGTTTCCAAAGACTAGTTCTGTTTCACTCTCAGAAGTACATAAACAATACCTCTATTGTCATTGTATTTTTACTGAGTGATTATGAAAAGAAGGAAACTTGGGACTAGGTTCTTGAGACTCAAGGCAAAGATGTCTGCAATTGGCCCTTGAGATGCTCAAAGGACTCTGGGTCACCTTTAGATACCTGCCCAGTAAAAGGAGACCCTCAGTTAAAGGAACAGAAAATATCCTAAGCTTGAGACTCAGATAACTTGAGCTGAACCCCAGTTCTTGCTCTTTGCTAGCAAAGGTAACACTCTCGGGGTCTGGACTTACTCAGGTGAATTAGGAGGCCAGGCCTAGGTTTAACATTCCATCATATAAAAACTTGTGAGCCAGGTCAGTGAAGCAGCTAGCAGAACTTTAAATGCAATAGGGTGTTGCTATGTTGATTCTCTGCTTGACCTATCCTACTATATTATCTCTGCATATCATCCTTAAAACAAAGGATTTTAGAATGTCTGTGTCCTAACAGTGTTCCTTCACTATGGGAAGAGAACACAATGATATTGAAGCAAGAACAAGTTCTAGGAAGACACTGGAAAGAATTAGGAACTAAGGATTGTGAGACCAACCAGCATCTGGGTGGTAGATTCTCCCTCTGAAGCTATATCAGGATGATGTTGGGAAAGAGGTCATCCAAGTCATATTGACTGAGTCCAAAATCCATCTACTCTTTTGATTCTAGGAAAAACCTAGACTTATCTTTGCCACAGGTAAGATTTTATGTGTAAATTCCTGACTATTATTCTAACGTGTTAGAACACAATATTGGCTGCATTGAGTTGTTTTTCTTCTAGTCACTTTAGCACATAGAAGGCAACATTGGTTAAGCAGCTACTTGGCAGTCTTTTCCATTTGTTATCTTGTTTAATTCTAGAACAATCCTGCAAGGTATGTTTTTCCATTCCAATTTATAGATAAGAAAACTAAGGATCAGAGAAAGAAAGCAATTTGCTGCCTCAAAGCAAAGAAGTAGTCAGAATTTAAATACAGGTCTATTGGACTTGGAAATTCCACAAGATCTGTTGCCAGTGGCAAGGAGCCAAGTTGTTGTTGACCACTGAGGGACCCCCACCCTCAGGTAGTGCTGTTTGCAAAGCCCACTTTGCTTACTCTGCTCATCTAGGCTCAATGTACTCTCTAGATATGAAGCCTTCTCTGCTTAATCTACCCTGCCATTATTTCTGTGTATCCTCCTTAAAACAAAGGACTTTTAGGCCCAGTAAGTAGTTGAAATGCAAGCAAATTCAACAGACAATGAATTGACAAAATGAAATGATGAAAAGATCTTCAATCTCGTTAGAAATTAAAAACATGAAATTGAAGTCACAGTGTGGGAGAATTTTACACCAACTACTGATGCAAAAGTTAGAAAGTTTGATTATAACCATATGTTTAGTGAGGACATTGAACAAAGGAAATTTGTATCTATCAATGGAAGTGTAATAATTGGAATATTTTCATTTTGGCCTTATACTGCAATGCTGAACATGCCTCATCAACTGATAACTACAATATGTTGCAAATATTCTTCTGTATGTATTAACTGTTTAATAGTAAAATAACTAAATAAATAAATTAGATCATTTTCTAAGATATACATAGACACTGAGGGACAATGGGACCGACGGTCCCCAGACGGTTCTAAATAAAGAGGTTCCGAGGAGACAGGGGTCAGTCATGGAATAGGGCAACACTAAGTGATTTACAGAGGGATGGAACTAATCAACTTGGTCTCTTTCACTGTGAGTATGGATACCAGCTAAGACATAGGATATCCAGTAAATTTGAATTTTAGCTAAAGAAGAAAAGTATATTTTGGCTTTGTTTGCTTTTCTTTATCTTTTTCTTCTTTTCAGTATTAAGAATGTTCCATTCACTGTCTGGAATACACTTACACTAAAGTAATGGGGCCATACCAACTAAACAATTATACATTTTACATGAGAAATTAAAAAATACTCGGTACTCTATATTTCTATTTGTTAAATCTGGTAACCCTAATAGTAAACCTCTTTTCTTTTTTAATCACAAAACAAAAACTGGGTTTTTTTTTCATTAATTAATTTATTCTTTTAATTGAGGTAACACTAGGATCATCAATACCAGCAGGTATTGACACCGAAGAGCACCGACCACCAAATCCCCCATAGAGCACCACCATAGACAATTGTACTTCATTCTCTGTTTTTTCTTATCCTTCCCCTACCGCTTGATGCTTCAGTTGTGTAATCAGCTTTCAAAGGTTAGTTTTTAAGCTCATTTTATCTGATCCTTAATGTGGTTTCTCTGTATTCTACATAGTAGTGACGCCGTCTGGTATTTGTCTTTCTCCTTCTGACTTATTTCATTTAGCATTATCTCCTTCAGCTTCATCCAAGTTGCTAAAAATGACATGAGTATATCTTTTAGAATGCTGAGTAGTATTCCATTGTGTATATATAATGGCCCTCTTATTACTTGCAAAGGAACTATCTTGTGGCCTATAAGTTGAAACCAATTATACAGTGTATAAAGAGAACTATGTCATCATAGTAGAACTTTCTCGCCAATGGGGAATAAAATAGTACTGTTAAGAGTTTGATCTGCGAAATATTGTAAAATTTGGGTCTCTGCCAATTACTAAATGTGGTCTTGTGGAAGTTGGCTACCCTTTCATAACGTGGGTCTCTTGTTCTATAAAATGAAGTACCTGCCTCATAGGGCTCTTGTGAGCGGTAAGTAAGGTAAGATGCTGTGTAGGTATTTAGCACAATGGCAGACATAATATCATGTGTCCTCACAATAGGAAGGTCTCTCAACCAAACACTGAGATTACCTTAAAATTAAACATAAGATTGATAGCATCTAGCTAGTCAGGAACTCATCCTCTTTTCTTGAATGCTTAGGACAAAACCAGAGGTAGCCGTTTCTTCCCTCTCTGAGTCACTCATTGTCTGAGAGCTGGAAGGGAAAAGAGAGAAAAAGATGACTCCGAAGTCTTCCCAAGCCCAGCATTTGGTGATCATGTCTTAGCAGCCTTAGGTTCCTGATGGGGACCATTATCTGTGGTCTTAACTGAGGGATGTGCCAGTTGGAGTCTCTGCACTGTGGGCTAGTCCAGTCAGGGAGCTCCACTTTGAGGCTGCAGACCATATATTCATACCCCTGCTCTGGGATATGGACTTACCCATAGCTTTGACCTCTTAATCATCATTCAAACTATTACATTCCATCCAGAAAACACAACGTATAAGACTACATGAGGACTTAGTGCCAAGATTTCAGATATTTTAGAGATCCCCACATACAGCCCAACGGACAAATGAACTCCCTCCAGTGCCTACAGAAATCTCTCTCTCTCAATCCATGTCTCTTTCCCTGTACTTACTTTTATCCTCCTCACCCTCTCCCTCACTCTGTCTCTGTACATTAAAAATGTTTATTAGTATAGTCACAAATAAAATTGACAGTTTCTGTCACTGCTTATTAACTTTTAGAATGTGTTTGACAAATCATTGATACTTGATAATATAGCCCATCACACCATAAAAGTCCATATAATCGGCCATTCCTCTGTCACAAGAATAAGGAGTCAAGTATCTAGAACATTGCCTTGGTCCACTTCATGATGTCGTAGCATCATATGACATGAAATTAAGAACAGGGTGATCCCCCTTGAAGGGGGAATAAAATGGGTGGGTTTAGGGTCAGCTGCATGCCCCAAGTTACCTGGTGACCACTCTTATGAGGAGACAACTTCTCACAGCATGGCTGAGTGGCCAGGATTTAAACTTGGCCATCACTGTGTGAGAGACAGAGTCACAGAGGGACTTCATGTGATGTCAGAGCACTGGTGGGTCTCCTTGAGCCTGGGGCTTTCTCTGCCCTGCTCCATTTCACTTTCTGCATTGTACAAGACTCGAACATTCTAATTTTGGCAAACTTTTTGATTACATGCTCAGAAAACATCAAACCTGTTCTCAACGCCTTTTAATTTAGGACAAGCAGTCTTTCTTTGAAGCTTGGCCCTATCATCTCTACCACCGCACACCCAGTCAGTCCACAAATATGACCGAGCTGATCAGAACCTCACATGAACCAGAGGAGGCTCCAGCTGAAAGCTTCCCAAAAAGTGCCAAGCTTTGGAGAGAAAGTTCGAGTGGAATTCAAGAAGTTGCATAACAAATAGCATTCCCATGTCCAGCCTGGAGTAGTAGAAAGAGGCAGGACTGATTAAGAGTCCATGCTGGGACTTAACCTTTGGGCCACCCATCTTTGAGGGGTTGGGCCAAAACAATCCCCGAAGCCCCTCTTATTTTGATCTTCCGTGACTGTTTCGCCAAATACGAAGCTCTCTCACTGTCCCAGACACAGATGCTATTGGCTTTCTATTTGCTGTCTCTCTCAAATGAGTACTATTTTGTTATTCTTTTCTTTTTCATTGAGAAAGGAAAAGACAAAGGAAGGAAGGAAAGAAGGGAAGGAGATAGGGAAATAGGAGAGAGGAAGCATTTGGAAACAAACAAGAGAAAACACACAAAACAAAGCCATGCTGTTTGGAGTTCGTTGGAGGCCGGGGGTAGGTGGTCGAGAGCTCATCTGTGTGGCAGGGACTACATACGTGGTGTTCCATCCATGCCCGTGCATCTTTGACCCCCCTTGGTTATCTGATCCACCTTGTTTATTCAAAGTGAAATGCGGGGTTGAGACAACTTGCCAGGTGGCATCAGAGGTCTCCCAGAGAAAAGACACCACATTCTTCCCTGATCCTGCCCCCCAACCCCCCAGAATATGTGGGCCGTTTGGCCCCTGCTTCCTAATCTGAAAATACCATCTCTGGAGTATGACAAAAATAACCAAGGCAACATTGTCCACTAGCCCAAAGTGAGTGACTAGAATAGCATAGAATAGAATAAGATACTGAGAAGTGTTTAAGGCAGGACAGTCCTTACAAGCGAAGGAATATTTTAGTGTTACTGCTCTTCCCACCAACTGTCACAGTGAAAGACAGACTTGGCTAAGGGACCTGGGGAGAGACTTCCTTCTTGTTTCCATCACCATAGTTCAACAGACTGTTCCCAAACCACAGAAGCTATAGCAATGTTAATCATTACTGGAAAATGAAGACAAAATCACTTTGCAATGGGATCTAGGCAACCAATGGTACAACATTCAAATCCACTTAGTTCAAAAGGATTTTCAGAGGAAAATTCCACTTAATGTTCCCTAGGCCACCACTTTCCTGGTTGCCTATCACTTACTCCCAGGGCTTCCTCCTCCTCTTCTACTCACACTCACTGCCTCATTAGACAGCAACCCCCTCACCCTACCCTACCCAGGCAGCAGCTAATATCATACCTTAGGGCAGCTTGACATCTGGATGGGAAGACGAGAACTGAAACAGTCTTTTGGACATTTCCCGTATCTAGGGATTGAGGTTAGAGGCAACCTACTCTGTGTGTGTGTGTGTGTGTGTGTGTGTGCACGTGTGTGTACGCGCGCGCACGTGTGTGTGTGTGTGTGAGAGAGAGATTTTTCTTGCATGGCCACATAGTTTCCATCCCGAACAAAACAAAATTCCACCCTTTGAAGAGAAAAGGGTATCTTCTGTAAATATGTACTGTAGAATATGTGTTATGAGCAAAAATGCTCTTTGGTCCAATTTCCAAAAGACTAAGTTTAACAATCCTAAACTGATTTTTTGACTGGAAGAGTTCTCAAATGTATATTGTGAATCTTCAAGAACGGGAGGTGGCTTTCCACAAACTCTAATTTCATTTGACTGTGGAATTCTTTTGCCATGGTGTAACTTAATAGAACTAATAGTCTTCAGAATGTGCTTTGGGAAAAGCAATCTTTGGATGAAGATTAAAAATTATACTTTTTCCCACTTCAAACCTCTAGTTTAGATCTTTTGGGATTTGTTGGGGTTGTTGAAGCAAAAATTAATTTAGAATATAGGTCACCAGTCAACTCAATATTATGTTGTAAATGGACAAAGATAATGTAGCATCTGTACACTGGAATAGTACTCAACATTAAAGGAAGAATCTTGCCATTTGCAAACACCATGGATGGAACTGGAAGGCATTATGTTAAGTGATATAAGTCAAATGGAGAAATACTAAGGTTGTATAATCTTACTTATATGTGAAATCTAAGACAAATAAAAAAAAACTCATAACAGAACAGATTGGTTGCTGCCAGAAGTAGGGGGTGGAGAGACAGAGGAAATGTGTGATGGGGGTCAAAAGATACAGATTCCAAGTTATAAGATAAACAGATTGTAGGGATATAATATATAGCATGTGACTATCGTTAAAATATTGTATTTTATCATTGAACATTATTAACAAAATAGGTCTTGAAAGTTCTCATCACAAGAAAACATAACTATGTGAGGTAATAGATGTTAACTGGACTTACTGTGGTGATAACTTTGCAATATATACAAATCATTATGCTGTACACCTTAAACTGACACACTATTATATCCCAACAATAATTCAATAAAATTAGGAAAAAAGGATATGGTAGAATGATGGATAGTCAGTTTGGAGTCTAATAAACATTATTTAGCTCTGTTTATTTTTTGTCGATGAGGAAGAAAAGATCTGTTTGTCTATGACACCTTCATCATTGGAAAAGTAACCTTTTATCTCAAGAAGCCCAGGATCTCTGTGAGAGCAAGTTGATCAGTGTCCTTGTGCCTCCTCTCTTTTCCGGTGCCTTTGACATCAACCCACCTTGACTCCTTTCCTTTAATCTGAGATCTCACCTTCCAGACTCCTCCCTGGAAGTAATCAACAGATGTAATTTAATGGGGGTATAGTTTGGGTCTGATTTTGGACTGTGTCTCGAGAACTATAGTTTCCAAACCAGCAGCACTTGTTAGAAACTCCCCAGACTGGATACTCAGGATCAGAAACTCTGGGAGTGAAGATGGAGCAATCTTGTGTTAAAAAAAAAACCTTCCAGGGCCTCCCTGGTGGTACAGTGGTTAAGTGCTGCGCTATGGAGCTGTAGGCAGCGGCGTTGCGAGTTCGACGCCCAGCCGGGGAGATTCCCACATGGTGCAGCAGACCTCTCCTGCCTCGCCCGCTGCTCCCCTCAGCAGTGTATTTCCGTCGATCTGCCTGTTCTGCTCCCCACTCTGTCTCTGGTGAGCCCTCTCGCCACCCCACACCTCTGGCCTTACCCCAGCTTGTATGTATAAATAAATAAATCTTTTAAAAAAAGAAAAAAGCTTCCAGTTGATTCCTTTATATGTTGAAGTTGAAGAACCTCTGTCTTGAGGAATTCTCTTTTATTTTTACACTTTCATGTATTCATTCTACAAATATTTGCAGGGTTTCCTGAGTGGTGACCGCTGATAGGATACCTGCAGAAGGAGAAGTCATCTGCTTAAGGAGTCAGAAGAAAATTGCTTAGACAGCAGGGACAGCAATGTCAAAGCCTTTGAGGAAAGGAAGAGTTTGGGATATCAGAGGACAAGAAAGAGAGTCTAGAGGGAGGAATTTATTAGGCAGTTGGCCTACTTGGCAATAGTCAAACTGCAGTTAGATTCATTTCCCCTTTCCTTGGTGTATCTTTACTTAGTGTATCATGTCACATCAGTGTGACAGCCACAACACTTGTCACATCTTATTGCAAACATTGGCAAGTGGGAGTTTGTGAAGGAAATCTCGTGGGCTGGTCTCTGTTGGGTGCATTGCAAGAGCCAAGGATGTGTTCAACTATTAGTTTCTGAATCCTGACAATTTTACTCTTATCTATGCTCTTGTGATCATTTATGTACAATTATATGTTCATCATACTATGGAATGCTATGCATCTCTTCCCAGCTCATTCAGTCATATCACTACATATGTGGCACTAGAATTTGCACAATGGAAATAGACAGACCCTGCAAATAAGTGCTTCATTTGTTGTTTTGTTTACTGTCAGACTTCAGAAAGAGATGGAGAAAGTGTTTAGAATGCAAATAAAAATTCAAAGTATGTATGTCTGTACTACATTTTAAATTTCACAGAAAGTTGAGGAAATAATCTTCCAGAACTCAAAATCTATCTATCCATTCCAGCAAAGTCATTGACACACAGATGAAGTTCTCATATACCCTCTGGTTTTACTTTTTCTTGTTTATTAATTAAAGACTGCCTACAAATTTAAAATTTTGCAGAAAATCAATGACAACATTCTGTGAGGATCAATAGAATTCACACAAGGTGATTGTATATTTTATTATTATTTATAAATGATGTGCTACACATCCTTTATACAAGTAAAATGTATAATAAACTTAAATGATGGAGGATATCTATTTATCTCATATGCTTATAATATCTATTTCTGTATCTACAGACATAAATTGATAGATGGATAAAGCAAGAGAGAGAGAGAGAGAGAGAGAGAGAGAGAGAGAGAGAGAGAGAGAGAGAGAGATGATACATAGATAGATATTCTCACAGAGAGTTAGTGGCTACTAGGACATGATTAGCTTGGACCTTGCCAATATTTGCCCCAGGAAAGGCCGGGGTAGGACCAAAAGCCTCACTTGGGACCATTGGCAAATTATGGGCCATTACAGAGGAAGTAACTTCAAATTTAACTTGAGGAAAGATTGTGAAGGTCTCAGCTAGATAAAATGGGGAAGGGAAGTACAGGAAAAGAATTCACAAAGATTTTAAAACATAAAATTTTACCCAAATTTGAAACCCTTCTCCATTTGTAGTTACTAACCTTTAAATAAAGGTAATCATAATGTGTATATTCTTCTGTGACTTAATTTTTTCAACGAATATTCTATTATTGAACTTCATCTATGTTGATGCACAATTCTATAACTCACTCATTTTCACCACTACATAGTTTGCCATTGTATCTGCAAGTTTATTTTTTCTTCCCTTAATATGCATTTGTTTGCTTGTTTCAGGGTTTTGTCATCTAAAACAAAGCTGCCATGAGCGTGTCTCTTGTACTTGTACTTGTGTCTCTTGTACTGAGCAACTCCCTAGAACTGGAAATACCGAGTCATAAAAAGAGCATTTGCAATGCTGTTGGAAGATGCCCATTTTTTTTTTCAAAGTGGTCAAACCAACAGTGGTCACTAGTATTGACTGTGCCATACCCTGGCAAATGTTGCCATGGTCAGGTTTTAAAACATTTGTCCTTTTGGTGGAAGTACAATGGATTTCCACTATCAGTTTTGCTTGTTAAATAACTAATAACATTTAACTTAAATGAGTTTTGCACTTAGTCGACTTTTCTAATGTCTGGGTTGCACTGGCCCTGACATTTAAGGGAAAGAAAAGGAAATAAATGAACCCATCTTTTCTCACTACCAGAGAAATTGCAAGACTCACTTTATGATGCCCCATGGATATCATGTCACTGGGTCTCAAAATTACCTTGATTCTCTAACCTAGATTTAGTTTTTAATCATACAATGCCGATCCTATGGGAGTGAGATTGAATCAGATGTTTGGGAAAATAGGGAAATCCTTCAGGTAGAGTAGCCCTAGTGAGCCTTCAGACACCCCTCTCTGGTGATGGTGGCTTCAACTCATTCAGCATTTTCAGGGTCTGTAATATCAGACCCAGGGAATACTTAAGAATATGACTGCTACTTTTCTGTAATTTGCATTCAGTGTAACAGGTTAATTTCCAAGAAAAGGGGAAGTTCCAGGTTCCCTGCCCCACCCTAAGGAAAGATGGAGCTGGGCAGAGAGGAGAAGCTAGAGAAGACTGGGAAAAGGAAGGAGGGAGATTAAGGGGATTTGGAAGAGGCATGTGGAGCAAAGAGATATCTGAAGAAGCTGTGTCTGCTTCTTTGCCTTCATCTTGTGCCAGGGACTTGGGGACATGGAAGGAGACACTTGAAAAAGACAGACATTGGTGAGAGAACTGTGGGGAAGCTGACAATGGCAACCTTTACCTTGACTTGTTTTTTGATTTTGCTCTTTTCTCTCCAGACTCTGCCCCTCTCCTATGGGCCCCCACCAAAAGGTGCCTTAGAGTTGTGGCAAACTTTTTTTTTTGCCCCACAAAAAAAAAAGATTTATTTATTTATACATACAAGCTGGGGTACAGGCCAGAGGTGTGGGGCGGCGAGAGGGTTCACCAGAGACAGAGTGGGGAGCAGAACAGGCAGATTAGAAATACACTGCTGAGGGGAGCAGCCGGCGAGGCAGGGGAGGTCTGCTGCGCCATGTGGGATTCTCCCAGGCTGGGCGTCAAACTCGCAACTCTGCTGCCGACAGCTCCACAGCGCAGCGCTTAACCACTGTGCCACCAGGGAGGCCCCTTGTGGCAAACTTTTGCACCTCAGCCATCCTGCTTTGGGCCAACCCTGTTTGGTTGGGCACTTACCCATGAGGGGATGGGTAACTTTGGGTGTTTCATGGGAAAACAAACTATATTCTTTCTCTTCTATTGCACACTAATTGTATTAAAGTTCCCTTCATTGAAGGTCTTACACACTAGAGTATGTTTTGTCTTGATGCAATGGAGAGCAGGACCTATTTGGAGCAGCCAAGTTTGGGGATCCCAGGGTGCCCCTCCTGCCCTATAACACTAATGGCACATATTAGAATTAACAACCATTTGCAGCTTTCATAGGTACAGAGGCAGGGAGAAGAAGGATGGAAAGAGTGGCAGGAGCACTTTGCACTGTGGTGGAGGGCTATGGGTGCTTTGGTGGTGGGAGTGCCACAGTAGCTACATGCCAGGAGTGGGGGGGGCCCAGAGTTGTCAAAACACTAGCAAGGATATAAAACAATGGTACTCTAATAATGATAAAATTTTAAAAAGAGAATAACCCACCCTAAACCCTGTCCTATCTCTCCAGGAGCTGGGTCCTTTTTCATTCAACGTTACTGAGCACAAGTGCTGTCCCCTGCCCCCAACTGCATGAAACCCTTTCTGACTTCCCAGCTCACCCATGAACCAACTATTCATCCCTTGAGGACTTACCCTAATCACCCTTTTGGGGTAACCACTTGACAGACATGTTTCTCCAACTGCAATTTCCCTGAATTGAGAGTCAGTCTTCTGTGCCTATTCAAAATGCAAATTTCTGCACACTATGTGAGGAGTCACTGGGTCAGCAGATCCGTGTATCTGGATCTTCACAAGCTCTCAGAAAATTCAGATGCCCACTGAAGTTTGAAAGCCAGTGGCCCCTTAAAGTCACAATGTAGAATGTTAGAGGTGAAGCAGTGTCAAGCTGCAGACCAGGCCTCATGCTGAGGAGGTGGAAACCTGACCTTGAGGCTCCAGGTCGGATGTTCTTGGCTCTGAGGAAATGTGCCCAGAGAGAATGTGAAGCCCCATGGTGCCTGCCGTGCTGAAGTCCGCCCAGCTGTCCGTTGGTGACACTCACCACTGTGATTGCCTCAGGGAGATGCACTGCATGGCGGCCTCATGTGCATCCAGACCTTGTCCAGAGAAAGAACACACCTACTGGAACATTCCAGCTAGCGGGCCCCTCTGGGTGGTAAGCGGCATCCATTTACAAGCACAGCATGCTTGGAGCCCCGCTGGCTCCCTAAAAGGATCTAGCTAGAGAGGAAAATAACCCACAAAATGGACTTAAGCCAGCATGGGCCCAAATATGGACAGGCCACCGCAAAGCCTAGCACAGAGAGGAGGGGGTGTGACTTCCTGAGTTCCTGCTCCGGGGAGGGAAGCATCCCTGTCTCTGAACAGGTGCTCCATAAATGCCAGATGAATGCTGAAGTAAGGATGACAAAGAACCAAAGCATTTGGGGACAGAGGCTGTGGGAGGAGCAGGGTCTCTCTGTGCAGAATGGGTCATCGCGTCCTCAATGAGAGCAGAGCTCAGCCCATTCATTCCCCCAAACCTCCCACCAGAAGCCCATGCTGGCTCCCGTGTGACACTTAAATGATCCTAACACTGATTTGCAGACACAAATGCTTGGTCTGATGAAGGAATGTGGGGCAAAGCCTCAGAGACTGCAGGTAGTTTCACTCATATTAAACTTGATGTGTGTTGTACTGCATACTTTTTAAAGCATTTTAACTTTTTTTTGCCCAAACAGTGCCTGGAGAGCTCTTCTCTGATTGACAGTGTTGGCTTTCTCAGCCTGCAGATGGAAACTTTTAAATAAGTATCATTCCCCCAAGTTACTCTACTCCACCCTCCAAGTTAACCTCTATTTCACATTCTGTGTATCTCGCTCTGAGCATTTGGCAGAACCAACAATCAACTTATTTACCTGTTTTCTTACTAATGGTCCCCAGGAAGTCAAGCCCCCTGAGGGCAGGGATGTTGACTGTCTTATTTTGTACATAACCTCACACTGAGATTATGGTCTCATTTTTGTTAATGAGTAGTCATTTTATTAAGTAGCACTTCTATGGCCAGTGTCTCTCACTGAGTTCCCGGAGCACAGAGTAAGGTAAGCGGCCCAACTCTACACATCTGGCAAGTGGCAAAACCTGGGCTAGAATCTGAGGTCTCTGAGTTCAATAGGTAGCAGGGCAGCACCCATCCCTGTCATGGAAAGGAAAGAAACACAAAGAAATGTGAGCAAGGGACAAAGTGCGGGAGAACCAGACACAAGAGCAAAATCTGCTGCAGGCTGTCCTCTGTGGTCAGTGTGCCCACATGATTTTCTGTTCTGTGCTTGGGACCAGGATGGAGGACAGATTTCGGATCCAGGTTGAGCACCCAAGGGCACATCCTCCTGCACCAATATCACCTTCCTGTAAGAGCCCAGAGGTGAGGACTCAGATGGGTGAGACTGTCATAGGCAGCAATAGTAAAATACCACAGCCTTTGTGACTTGAACCACAGGACTTCAACTTATCATAGTTTTGGAGGATGCAAGTCTGAGATGAGGGTGCCAGGATGATTGGGGGCTAGTGACGGCTCTGTTCCAGGCTTGCCGATGGCTTCTAGCTGTGGCCTCACATGACGGAGAGAGTGGAAGGAGGCAGGCTCTGATTTCTTGCTCTTCTTGCAAAACACTGACCCCATCATGGGGAACCTACCTTCATGACCTCAAGTAAACCCAATTCCCCACCGTATAACACCACCACAATGGGAACGTTGGAGCTAGCTTCAACATAGGAGTTGTGGAGAGTGAGCTGGGTAAGGAGGCACACAAATTTAGTTCATAACAGAAAATGGCAGTCCCAACGCAAGAGAGAGCTGAATGTGAGCTTTCTGTGATCTTCAGCCAAAGGTGAGACAAGAGGAAACAGGAAGTGAGCAGGCAGATGGAGAATTCCACCCATGGGTTAGTTCACAACAGCCTCAGATGCGTCCCTTGGGCTTCCTGGGCTCGCCAGGCACCGCTGGGAAGCGAAGCCGGCCCAGCTGGACTCCATTAGCAGGCCTTGTTTTCCATTCCACTTTGCTGCTGACCTGGCACTGGTCAACACGTTGCCCCAGGCTGGGAAAGACCGGGGCGCCACCTCACGCTGAGTCACCCAACGCAGGAACTTACATAACAGGACAGACTCCTCGTGTTTGCATATGGGGCTCAAGTTCCAGGGACAGGAAAGAAAGCAGTGAGGTCGGTGACAGCGGAAGGGCATGGGGACCCTGAGACTAGGGGTGCCAGGAAGCCACTGCAGACCCAGGAAACTGAGAGGGCACACGACTTGGCAGAACTCCTAGGGATTATAGATACAGATTAAAGAGAACAACAGCGACATGGAACTTTAGCTTTAAATCCATCCGGCACAATTCTCAGGCAGCCTATTCTCCAAGGCCTGTGGAATGTTAAGCCAGTCCAAAAAGAACACAGGTGACAAAGGAGGAACATAATAAAAATGTGAACTCCTGAACTGGCCATGCTATGTCTTCAGAGTATTGTTCGAGCCACAAGGGATGGCAGTGGATGGTGACAGAGGTTGATGCTTCCTGGGTAGGGAAACAGTCCGTGGGCTGGAAAAATGTGAGTGGGTGGCTCTTTGAACTGTACTGTAAAGCTCCTTTCAGTCACAACACTTTACAGATGAAAATTAGGAGACTGGCAATGGTAGGAGACATTCCTGAGAATTGGTGGAAAGGGGATATTTTCCTTTGTGAGACTATTTTCCCATCCAAGTCCTTTAATAGCTTCTGAAAAAGCAACTTCCCAGAAATCCCTCCCCACGCCCTCCACACACATAACCTCATAAGATGTATCAGGATGGTTGTCTATAAATGATGGGAATCAAACTCTCCCACCAGAAACAAAGTATCCAGAGCTTCCAGAAAGAACCAGTCTTACTGACAGCTCAATTTCAGACTTTCAGCCTCCAAAACTGTCAGAGACTAAGTTTATGATGTTTTTAGCATCCCAGCTTATGGCACTTTGGGGTGGCAGAACAGGGAAACAAAATCACAGACTTTGATAACTTCTTCACATTTTGGTGTGGAAAGGAGCTCTAGGTTCACCTTCAACATTTTATGGCCCATATCTGAAGTGGTTCTTGACTATCTTTGTCAACAGAGCAAAGGGGAAATTACATATTTGAAGATAAGATTCTCCTAAATTAATGATGACATTTCCTGTCCAAATTCAGAATTGATATTTTCCATTCAAATTCTGAGCATCAGATTCTCAAGGACCTATGAATAACAGAATTAGGATATCCTACAATTACTCGTGTGCAGTAGCCTACACTGTAACAGTCTCAAAATAACAATACCAATGCCATCATGACTAATTACGGTCAGAAATTTTTCTTCTGCCGTCCCTAGTCCCCTTCTTATTTAATGGTTACAGCAAATTTGCATTTCAAAATAGGAAGTTAGCACATATGCTATGCCTTATGCCTTTTTAATTCTTATTTAATCCAATTCTGCAATAAAAATTATATATGTAATGCTCACCAAGAGTCCTTAAGCTGCTTATTCTCAAGTTCATTTTGGCTGTGTGAAGCACATTTTTAGAAAAATTCCTAAAGAAGGACTCAAGGGAATAAGATCCTTGATAATTTTGTCAATACCATTTCTACGCTTAAGGTATATTTAACTGAGTTTAGTTCACATATTCTTTCCTTGATTATGTTAAATATGGTACTCCATTTGCTTCTAGCATAGAGTACCGATGTTAAAAAATCTGATGATAAGTTTATTATCTCTCCCTTATAAGTGACATAGTGTTTTCACTGAGAGTCTCAAGGGATTTTTTTCATTTCTTCAAAATCTTAGAATTTTACTAGTATGTTTAGTCCTCAGCACATTATGTGCTCTTTGAATATGTAGTTTCTAAATTTTTTCTTTCTTTTTTTTTTTTTTTTTGGCAGTTTAGGAACATTTTCTTGTGTTATATAGTGTTTCAAATTTACATACTTACCTTGTTTTGCTTGTCTTTTTCAGGGCTCCCATTATCTTTATGTTATCAATATATCTTCTTACTAATCTGAAGTATTTGTCACGTTTTCTTAAATTCTTTATTATTAATTTCATGTATTTATTCTATTTTATTTACTCTTTTGTGGTTTTCTAACTTGATAATTAATTTGATCTTTTTCTTTTATTTCTTGAATCTCAGACTTTATGTCTAAACTTCCTAATTCTGATTTATGTTTCTCTAATTCTTATTTAAGACATTTTCTTAATGTTTTTTATTTCATTTGGAAATAATGTACTGTGGTTTTGATCTTTCTCTTCTTTTTTTTAAGCATGTCTTTCTGCCACAAAGTCATTACCTATAGGGATCTTGTTCTTAAGATCCCTGCTTTTCTTGTAACAATTTTGTGTGAATTTAAATTGCCTACTTTTCTGTTACCCACTTTTAGTGAATTAAATTTTCTCCAGCTGTTAAAAGGAATCATGGTTCAGGTAGCTTCTCTAATTTCACAGAGCTTCCGCGTCTGTTGGTTTGTGTAATATTTAAAATCAAACAAAACAAACCATGGCAGATTGCTTTCTGAGATTTCCTGGTTTGTTCTCCACCTCCTTGCTCTGGAACTTCTTCCGAGTCTCTCTGCTTCTCTTTTAAATCCACTCCTAGCAATTTCTCCTCAAGTCGACTGTACCCAGAAAGGGAGCCTGGAAGGGTATATTTCAACAACTTGTTAGAGACTGGGGTGCTCTGACCCCCTGGGTCTTACCTCAGACCCCTGCACTCACTCACCAGCCTAGTGCTCATCTCAAACTGGCCTCCAACACCTGGCAGTGGGGAACCGTTGACTGCTCTGTGGTTTTCTGGTCCTCAGGTCTCCTGCAATGATGCTGCTACTTTGGGTGGTATTTTTTTCTATCCACTTCTGTTTTCATGGTTCATGAGAATATCTTGTCACCGAGTTTTGAGCAAATGTTGACTAAGGGGTTTTTTGGTTGTTGTTTTGTTTTGTTTTGTTTTTGTTTTTTGTTTGTTTGTTTGTTTTTTGGTTTTTCTCTGTTTACAGTGTGGGAATTCAGAAATATCAAAAACAAACTATGCCACCCCTGCTGTTGCCAGCTATGCAGAGGGATTCTTTTGAAACATGTCAGATCATCCCACTTCTTAAGCACCCAAATTACAAGGCAAGTTCCTGACAGTGGTTTACCTGACCTTTAGGATTAATCCGGCCCACTCTGTTATCATCACTTCTCTGATACCTGCTTCCCTTAATCTTTTCTTTGCCCCCTCTCTCTATCTACATTGACTTCCAGATATCTTCCTCTTTGGGGGGCATTTGCTCTAGCAGTTTCTTCTACATTAAACACTCACTCCTCTGATATAAGCTAAGTTAACCACATCCTCCTCCGTGACTTATAAATGTTATCCTCAGAAAGGTCTAGCCTGACTTTCCAGTGCCAATCTGCAACCTCTACCCCTCCCCCGCATTTCTACCCCTCCCCATTACGCTGCTCTGTTCTTTCTTTCTCCCATAGCATTTAATATCCATTTATATTTTGTTTACATTACACCTACTATTTATTATCTATCTTAACTTTAATAAAAGTAAAATCCATGAGAACAGGAACTTTATGTCTGTTTTGTTCTCTTATGCATGCCAAGTGCCAGCACAATGTCTGACAGATATAGCTGAAAAACAGATACATGAATAAACTAATAAAGCAGCCAGGGACATAGTTTGCTTCCAGCCAGCCCCTGGGTTACTCCTACTGGGTCACTGCCTCCATCAATCCCCTGCCTGGCCCCCTGGGAGCCATTGTAGGCAAATCTATTGAGCTGAATGAACACAAAGCACAGACGGGCAGTTTGTTCCTGCAACACTGGCCATTCACATAACCAAAATAGATGTCTATTCTTATTTGGTCTTCATCCACAGTTCCTGATTCTTGGAAGAACAGTACCTAAATCTCTTCAAATTTGTAAGTGTTGAGTGTGATGGTTTTCTTTTTAGTTATGTAAATGAGGTGACTTTTGAAAGCACTTCAAGATTCAGACTAGTTGCCAGGAGAGCCAACCAGGTGTCTAGAGGGATGGAACTTCCAGTCCCACCTCCCTAACCCCCACCTCCAAGAGGAGAGAGGAACTAGAAGTTAAATCTATTGCCAAATGGCCTGTAATTTCATCAGTTTTGCCTATGTAATGAAGCCTCCATGAAAGACTCAAAAGGAGGGGCTTCAGAGACCTCCCTGGCTGCTGAGCATGTGGTGATTTGGGGAGATGAAGAGGCTGGCGTGGGCCTGGGAGCTTTGGGTCCTTTCCCCATAATTTGCCCTATACATCTTTTCCATCTGACTGTTCTATCATTTTGTAATAAGTCAGTAATCTAGTGAGTAAATGGGTTTCCTGAGTTCTGTGAGCCACTCTAGTAAATTAATCAAACCTGAGGAGAGAGGTGTGGTGCCCTCTGACTTGTAGTCAGACTGTCAGAAGCCCAGGTAACCACATAGGTTTATAACTGGTATTTGATGTGGAAGCAGTGTTGGAAGACCAAGTGGAATCTGATGTTCTCTCTAGATAGGCAATATCAGAACTGAGCTGAATTCTTGGCCACCAGTAGGGGGTCTGGTAATCACTTATTGTTGTGGGGAAGACTCCACCCCCATCCACATTGCAATTGGGTTCAAGAGCCCTTTCCGTTGTTGGCCCTCACAGATTTTCAACGACAGCAGTGTCAGAAACATTCTTCCTAGGACTTCTGAGTACAACCAAAGACAGAAACAGCATCCCAGCCATGTGTTACCAGCTCCTCATCCCATGGGAATAGCAAGGAGGTGCCCAAAGGACTGAAAACAGTGACAACTCCCAGCCTTGAGAAGGGGTTCAAAGGTGGGACAGAAGAAGAGAATAAGTGACAATCTCCCTGCCTTCAGGCCAGCCCAGGCCCATCTGTAACCCGAGTCAGCCTCATGCCTTCCCCTTTGGATGGATTTGTGGCTATTATTTACTCAGTGTTGTCAGTTTAGCAAGGGGAATAGATGTCACATTGCCCATCTTCTAGCAGTCCCAGCACACTAATGAAGTCAGGACTGACCAAGACAGCATCAGGTTCAATAGTGTTACTTTCTAGTCAAATCTAGTAGGTATCAGGTGAACACGCTTCATTTTCTCTTTCCCTCTTGACAAGGAAGCTTAAGGTGGAGGCCTTTTAATGGAGAATCCCTGCACCAAATATTCTCTCTTAAATGCTAATTAGTCTTGGAAAATGCCCCCTGGGCTTGGAAGCCTGAAGCATCATTATCCAATTGGAGAGTGCAAGCCTATTGCCAGGCCAAGGAAAAGAGACAAAGGGTGAAAATAGAAGCCTTTTCTAGACATAAGCTTGGGGGTCTCAGCTCTTCCCTTCAGTTCTTTTTCATTCTGGTGGGAATTGCAAGCATCACAACCAAGATGGGCCCCTATGCCCTGTCCACGTGGTTGTGGATAGGATGGTGTAAGTGCTTCCCACCCCACCCTCACCCCTTTGCAGTCCTCTCTCCAGGCAATAGAAGAAACACATTTCAAAGTCCTTTCTCCTCTTTTTTTCCTCCTCATTTCCAACTGGTGGATGTATATTCTTTGGCCAGTAAAAACAAGTGGGCCCTACTTCCATCAACTAAGCGTAAGCCAAGAATCTGAAAGTCACAGGAATCTAATATTCAGACGCTCTCTCAAAGTTTCCAGAGTTTCCCTGAACTTGGTCCCCACAGCCCCCACCAGCCACCAGGATCCCCAGCCAGCTGAGAAAGGGAGTCCTATTCTCCAGACCTTCTACTATGATGTCTTATTTATTCCAAGTAAACCCCTTGAGGGAAATACCATTGTGCCCCTTACACAGATGAGGAAACTGAGTTCAGTGAAGATGGTTTATCCAAAGGCTTGCAGCTTGGGAAAGGCCACATCAATTCTTACCACTTTATGAGGTTTTTCCAACCAGATGCTTTGTGTTCAAGGATGTCAGTCACCACCACCCCCCAATTTCTGAAATGTTATATGGGTAGGACTTCTAAAACAGGGACCACACATCCTGTCTTCCTCAGTAGAGTTCTGATATCTCAATATCTTAGCTTGGACAAGTTGAATTGTCATCCTAACCAAGACAAACCAGCAGAAAAGAGTGGAAAAAAATATAAATAAGAATTGCTTAAGAGTTCACTAAACAGTAAGCATGAAAAAGGTTTGGTTAGGGCTTTGATGTTCTTCAGGACAACCCAAATTCTCCTGCTGACTTTGCTTCAGATGTTCCCTTCCAAAATGCTCATCTTTCTCCTTGCACAGTGACAGAGTTGTGACCTACAGGACAGGAGGAAATAAGGTTGGAACAGAACATGCCAGAGTGTTCTTACTATTCCAGGTGACCCTTCCAGTGTCTCCACGCATTACTGTGAGCAAGCTCATTCCAGGCAGGAGACCCATGTCCTTCCAGCCCTAACAGAGAGGAGCCTCTCTCTTGTGGAAGAGAAATACAGGAGACCACCAACGGTTTAAATGTTCTATTAAGGGAGAAAATAAATACGTCATTGGCCAAAGCTTTTAATTCATGTTGAAGTTTCCACAGACTTCTCTCTCATACAAGGGGATGACACTAAAGAAAGAACAGATATTTAGAAACAAGAGATCAGAGTTTGTATTCCTGCTTGCTCCTACTTGCTAGTTGGGTAACCTTGGGTAAGACCTTGCAGTGTAATTGCAAAATATCAGATGATATTATGTATAAAATGCCTAGCACATCAGAGGCATTTAGTGGTGATAATGATGATGAAAGTTGTCTTTCACTGAATGCAGTACAACAGTGTTAATCTCTGGACATAGACGGAATATTTTAAAGGGAAAAAACAATAAATATTTTTCAAGTAGTCAGTAAATTTGAATAGAAATTGTTCAATTATTTAACCACTTCAAACCAAACTGAATTTTAAAATATGTCAAGAACCAATAGACATGGGTTCTTAGCACTTAAGGGGCTCATAGCCAAATGGAGGGACCAAGTAATGGGGGACATGTGTCCCCCATCTTCATGATGTATATCAGAGACTTAAAGTGCAGTCAGTGGAGATAGGATGATGCAGACCAGTTTGGCAGAGAAGCTGCGGGAACCCTCTAGGAGAGTAAGCAAGTGAGCAGATCTGTGATCTAGCTAGGGAGGATTTCTAGGCATCTCATAGCATGTTTCTAGTCTAGGCTGAGAAAATCCTATTCCATTCTTCCCTCTACAAAGAAGAAGTGATTTCTCAAAAAGGAAGGCAAAGGAGACGCCTTCATGTTCACTTCCACTTTCTCATATGAAGGCAGTGACCAATTCAAAAACTGAATAAACGTTCTGAGACACTGAGACCTAAACACATAACTTTTGATGCAGAAATTAATCAAGACTTGGAAGCAAATTCAACCCACAAATAAACATTTTGACTTCATATAGCTTCCTTTAAGGCATTCAGTAGAAAACAAGGCATTGAACCACAAAATTAATCCACAAAATGAGATTTTTCAGAGGTAAAAGGTAAATAGTGCTGAGTTTTGTCACTAATAAGCATTATCAACCAATGTCACTGATTGGAAAGACAGATGAACAAATGCACTCATTACCCTCCCACTTCTAATTCTATTCTCAAGTCATGTTTAAACTAGAAAGTTAGAAATTCTTGGTTAAATAAACAAATAATAACTGACTCTGAGATGGAAAATGAAACAGAAGCATAATCTAGTCTAATTGTGCTTCTGGTTTGGACATTAGTTAGTAGACCATGAGGTATTTCTGGGTCTGCAACTTGCCATCTTGTCCATCTTTCCTCCCTTTGCTGAAAGTCTGAAGCAATAGTTCTCAAAGTGGAGAGACTGTTATCTGGGACATTTGGCAATATCTTAGAGACATTTTTGATTCTCAAAATGGAGGCGGGAGAAGAGAGTACTACTGGCGTTTAGTGTGTGGGAGATCTAGAAAGCTACCGAACATCTTTATAATGCCTGGGAAAGCCCCCCAAACAGAAAATTGTCCAGCCCAAAATGTTCATATGTGCTGAGATTGAGAAACCTTGGAGGAAGTCTGAGTAAGCTGAGAGAGACCTTGCAACGAAAAAAGAGAAGCTAGGATTCAGGAAAGCTAGAGCTTTCTGAATCATGAAAATGTGAGACAAGAACTAACATAGGCAGGCACTTAAAATCAAAGCTCCTACAGCCTCTTGAGAAGACCAAAGGAAAGGGCTGCCTGGCTTCCCAGATTGTGGCTCCAGGGTCACTGCTCTGGTCCCACAGCAATTGTATTTTATGAACTTCAAATTGAAACCAAGATCTGAGAAAAATGTCCTTCTTCGATTAGAGGATATATGTACATGCAGTCTTTAAATAATAATAAAAAATTATATGCCAGATATGTCTGTATGTGTGTATCTATAGCTAAATTCATATCTACATACGGGCACATGTATAACAATCCCCTCTTATTACTATGGGAACAACTACATCTTCATCAGTGATGAACTAGCAAATAAATGATGGTGTCTATCTCACTAAAATAAGAAAGAAAAAGTGAAATGGAAATATGAAAACTATCAGGGATTCACATTAAAATCCTACCACAAAAAGTTTAAAAGTAGAAGGATAGACTTAAAAGTTGTCCAGTTGCCAATAATTGTGGAGATTGGGCCTCCCCGGTGGCACAAGGGGTTAAGTCTCAGCACTATGAAGCTAACCAGAGTCACTGCAGGATGTGTTCGGTCCCCAGCCAGGGAGATTCTCACACAGCACAGCAGACCTCTCCTGTCTCCCAGATGCACCCCTCAGCAGTGTATTTCAGTCAATCTGCCTGTTCTGCTCCCCACTCTGTTTCTGGTGAATCCTCTCACTGCCCCACACCTCTGGCCTACACCCCAGCTCTTGTATGCATAAATAAATAAATCTTTAAAAAAAATAATCTTGGAGATTATATGAAAAGTTAAGCTTTCTATGTATATGTTTTAAATGTTTCATAATAAAAAAGTAAAAAATAACCATTGAAAAGCAATATGTTTACACATGAAAATATCTTCAAGTTATAATGAGAATGAAAAGAAATGAAAAATAGTGTGTAGGGGTGGGGGGTGGAACTCCATGGGAAAACATAAAAATTTATTAATATATAAGCACTAAAATAAAGACATTATGAGAATAAGACCCAAGAAATTAATTAATGGGGGGGGGGGCAGAGACAAAGTTAGGCTCTGCAAGGGGGAGAGCAGAGGCAAGACTTTTTCACGTGAACCTTTTTGCACTTTTGAGTTTTGACCCTTTGGAATGTATTACATGTTCAAAGACAACTCGAGGAACTCATCAGATAGAAATTAATCTGTCCTAAAAAAACTAGGGACAATATTGTTGCAATACTTACATTCCAGCCTTGGAAAGAACTCCTACTACTTTCACAAAGATTATCTCACTTATCGTCACATAAACCCTGAAAATTTTGAAAGTAGGCACAGTGGGGGAAACAAGTCGGGGTAGGCACAGTGGGGGAAGCAAGCAGGATTCTCAGTCTGATCCAGGCTGGGCACATCACGTGAAATGGGAATTGGGCTTGTTCCCCCTGATTCCTGGGGATAAAAAGGGAACAAAAGTGTAATGGAAGAGAAAGAGATAGCATTAGACACAACAGAAAGAATTTTCCAATATGAAAAACAGTCTGAAGAGGTCTTAGATTGTGACAGATTCCTTATGTACTAATCTCCACACAAAATCTTGGTGGAGTATGTAATTTAACAAATATTTATTGAGTTTAGACTGTGCTAGGACCAAAGAGAGACCTGAGTTAAAGATTAAAAAATAACCAAACCATATTCTTAGGTTCGGGAATCTGTGACTGGGAAGACTGGTTATGTGGCAATATCTTTAAAGATTTTTAATGCTCACATCCTAAAACCTAGAAATTTCCTCTTATGGCATCTATGTGGGCAAGAGATGCATATATAAATGTTTGTAGCACTGGTTTGCTGTAGCCTGAATTGCAAATGATCTAGGTCAATTGGTAGGGGATTAGCTAAATAAACTTTCATAATATATATCCTAACTGGGAAATACCAGGAAGCAATTTTATCCTAACTGGGAAATACCAGGAAGCAATTTGGAAAAAGAAAACCTGAAAAAGCCACATTTAATAATAGAATAGACTGTCAAGATCTATACATGATTTTTTTTTTTTTTAAAGAAAGGGGACCTAGAAGGATATTCCATATGACACATATTTTTCATGGACTGTGTGTGTGTGTGTGTGTGTGTGTGTGTGTATAGGAAATGTATAGGAAAAGGTCTGGAGGGAGGGCCAGTTCTTACAAGGGATTGTCAAAGAAGTCTTGAGCTTTTTCTGTGATGTTTTAAATTTTTACAAGGCAAGAAAATTTGTCAACCACTTGTTTCATTAAAATAGATGCTTTCAAAAGCGGTAGAGAAGGCAGCACCTGCACCTTTCCTCAAGAGGCTCGCCATCTTTTAAATGGTGTGTTAAAATAAAGTTCAGTATGGTTTGCATGGAAATTATATAATAAAAGCAAACAATTGTTCAGTTTTATTATGTGCCATGGGCTATAGTGTCATTAAATCATTTCATCCTAATTACATCCTCACAAGTTGGAACAATTGCCACCTCTACTTTATAGGTGTGAGGCCTTGAGGGACTTGAATAAGCTCATACACCCAGTGTATGTAGAAAGGGATTTCCACACTTAAATATTTGACTCTGGAGTCTAGACTCTTAGCAACTATGCCATCTGGCCCACGCACAGAGCGTAGAGGGTCTGCGGTGGGAAAGCCAGGGCTTGGCTGGGGTGCTGTCCGAAGACTCTGAGTTTCAGCAGACAGGGGTACCCACTTACTCAATATTCATGCCCCCTTTCTCTTTCGTTAGAGAAACTTGACTTGGCTATGTATCAAAGTCAGTGAAAACTCACAACTTCCTTTCATATAGAGGCAGCTAGGTGATCTGGTAGGCAGAGGATGCTTGCAGGAAAGCTTATGGCTTTCTACTCAGGCCTTCTCCCCATTCAACCACCTTCCTTCCCTTCCTTCCCTCTTTCCTTTCCTTCTTTCTTTCTCCCTCCACCCCCTCCCTCCCTCCTTTACTTCTTTCTCTCTCTTTCCTCCTTCCCTCCTGCCTTCCCTCCCTCCCTTTTTCCCTTCCTGCCTTCTTTTTTTCCTTCCCTCCCACTCTCTTTCCTTCTTTCCATCAAGAGTTTTCAAAGGGCCTCTTTGGTGGCAAAGGAGCTAAAGTCTCAGCACTATCAAGCTATCACCAGCCACTGTGCCATGAATTCGATTATCTCCAGGGAGCTAAACCCACATGGAGCAGCAGACCTCTCCTGCCTCGCCCGCTGCTCCCCTCAGCAGTGTACTTCAGTCGATCTGTCTGCTCTGCTCCCCACTCTGTCTCTGGTGAGTCTGCTCATCAACACCCCCCCACCCCCCCACCCCACACACTTCTGGTCTAAACCCCAGCTTGTATGCACAAATAAACAAATAAATCTATTTTTTTAAGAGCTTTCAAAAACAAATCTATTAAATAACAAAAAAGCCCTACCATCCATTAGATTCTCCTCTATCTTTGCTCTCATCCCTTACCCTTACCCTCTGGTAAACTCTGTTCTGTTGTTCAAGTCCACTGGTTTAATATTATTTTATCCATTCACTTGCTTTGTTCATCCTTTTCATCCTTGTTCATTCATTCATTCTTTTTTCCTTGCCTAGAACACAGGCATAATGCCAGGAGATACAAAAACCATCTTTAAAAAGTCTGGCCCATTCATAGTATCCTGGCACTCCACATAGTCCTGGCAGCTGCTTCTTAACTTGCTGTGTGAGAAAAATTAATCTCTTTTGGGTTAAGACCACAGTCAGGTTCCATGCTGACAAATGAGTCTAACGAACGCAAGGCAGAGTCCTCTGGTCCTCCTTGAGAAAGAACAGAGATGCCTGAAAGGCTAGCCTGGGGCAACAATGTATAGAATCACTGCTGAGAGACCAGGCCCAGAGTGTGCACCAGCCACACCCACCATCAGCCAAACACAGCCCTCCAAACACAGGGAAACATGGAAGAGGGCCAGTCACAGAACTACAGATCTCTGGAGCAAAATACAGGGCAGAGGATAGTCAGCTAGAGAGCTGAGCCTCTGCAACCTGACTCCATGTCCTGGCTATAGATCCCACTCCTGGGAGGGCTGGTGCTTAGGCAACTGTTTGCTTAACATGCCTGGGCAGCTCCCTGAACATTTGTTTCAAATGTAATCAAAGGAAAGGGACCTTTGCTGGGGGTGGAGGGGGGTGAGGCTATGGGGGATACTGTTTGTGTGTGTAGAAGGGGTGGGGGTTGTAGAAAGGAATTTAGCGGAAAGAAAAAGAAGAATGGGGTGTCCCTGGTGGCCTAGGGGTTAAATCTCAGTGCTATCACCACTAAGGCTATAGAGTAGCAGATCTCTCCTGCCTCCCCCACTGCCCCCCTCAGCAGTATATTTCAGTAGATCTGCCTGTTCTGCTCCCCACTCTGTCTCTGGTGAATCCTCTCATCCCTGCCCCGCTCCTCTGGCCTACACCCCACTTCTTCTGCCCCCGCCCCCCAAAAGAATGGCATAAACCCTAGAATGCAGGAAGAATTATGTTCCCCGAGGCAATATTGGTCTTTTCAGATGGACCAAATCCCCTGATGAGATTCCTTGAGCCTAACCCTTACGCTTCTGCTTAACCAAAGGTCACCTAGATTAGAGTTAAACGCCATTTATTTATTTATTTTAAAAAATGTATTTATGCACACAAGCTGGGGTGCAGGCCAAAGGTGTGGGGCCGTGAGAGGGTTCACCAGAGACAGAGTGGGGAGCAGAACAGACAGATGGACCGAAACACACTGCTGAGGGGAGCAAGGGGTGAGGCAGGAGAGGTCGCCTGCTGCGCCATGTGGGAATCTCCCTGGTGCTGTGCTTAACTTTTACCTGTTGTGTCACCAGGGAGGTCCTAGAATTAAAGGCCATTTAAAAGTCAAAAGGCGACCAAGAGCAGAAGAACTGAGGGAAAAGTTAGTCACTGACTCTAAAGGGGAGGGACATTTTGAGAAGGAGGTACCTGGACTGGAGAGGGCAGGGAGTTGTGGGGTGCAGCCAGATGGACTAGCAGTGTGGGTAGCTGGGTGGAGCATCCTTCCTGAAGACTGGGGTGAAAGGAAGGCACAGATATGGTAGTAGTTTAATAACATGGTGAGCTGAGGAAAGAAGGAAGATGGGCTGGTCTAGGCTAAAGAAGCAACCAGTGAGAATGAAGGAGCAAAGTGAGTGGAAATTTTAAATGGTGTCAGGCTGCAGGCATGCCCCCTCACCACCCACCTCCCAAGATGGCTATTGTCCCCATCCCCTCCTTTTTTTTTTTTTTCCTGGTAGGGTCCTTCCATCTTTGTTGCTTTAACGATCTCCCAGAGAATTTGAACTTCAGTTAGACAATCTTAAAATCAAAACCTTCGTAAGAACCAAAGTCATAGTTTCAGTGGTAGTTGCTGAGTGACAAGGGTTCTTCGATCATTTAAATAACCCCACATAGAGTAGTATCTACTTGATAGAAAATGGAGAGAATTTTCCAATGGCCATTAAGAGGGCAGAAGCCTTGAACTTGTGAGTGAGAAAGGAATTTGGATCACCTGATCCAATTTTATAAATGAGAAAACCAAAGGTCCCGGAGAAGTAAATTGCCTGTCACATAACTAGCTTGGAGGTTATAGCAGTAAACACAGAACCTATATACCTGGAACTTTATACTTTATGCATTAACGTATTTAATTTTTACACTAACCCTAAGGCAGATACTCTGACAGGTAAAGTAACTCACCTGAGTAACTCACCAGCAAGGGGCAGAGCTGGGATTTGAACTGACATAAGCTGACTCAAGGAAGCCTATGCTCTTCGTAACCACTTGTTATTCAGTTTTCTTCCCTCAGCAGCTTTATCTCTACTGCCCTGAGCTACTACTACCATTCACCAACACCAACCTCCCCACCACCCCCACTGCCGCCTCCTCTTTGTCAACGGGACGTCCTCACATTGCTCTCCCACTCTGATGGAGGCAGGAGAGAAGCGCTTTTCTTTGGTGTGAAAAGAATGGCAGAGGGAGAATAAAGGGAAGGACGGGCATTGCCACCTGGCCACGGCCACGGTAGCCAGGATGAGGCTGAAGCATGAGCCCAAAAGGACCAGGACCTATAGTCCCTGTTGAATCCAAGGGGTGAAATGTTCTCAGCTTCCTTTCGATTAGTTTGGAGCAGGAATGTGGGGTGTGTAAAGACTTGGCAAAGTGGGGATAATGAGCAACAGGAAATGGTTTGCAAAATTTTGGTCATGTGTATTTTTTCACATCCTACCCCCTCCAGCACACATTGGTCTGGAATGAACCAGACTCTAGGTGTTGTCCTCCTCCATGTCTTCTGGAAGCCTGGGAAAGGCAGCCAGGATATAAAGGCAAGAGCAATGAGATTGGAGTTAGGAAAATGGGTTCAAATCTGGACTCTACAGTGTGTCCAGTTGCACAGGCTTAAGCAAATCCCATGACTTTTTGGAGTTTCTTCATCTGTCAAGGGGGAATAGCCTGTCACAAAGGGGAGATGTGGGAATCAGATGGAAAGTAGCTGTGAGCAAGGGCACCTTGCTCAGACTTGGAGGGCAGCCAGCCCACAGACTGCTGTTCACAGCTGATCTGGGAGACGTGCACCTCCAGCCTTCAGGGGTACCCGAGCAACAGCAAGGCTTCTTCTAGAGAGAGGGTCTTACAGCATCCGGTTGAAAGGGAGGCCTGAGCCATTTGATTAGAAACTGTACCCGCTAGAAGCACACTGCTGTGGTGTGGTTTTACTTTGAAATCTATTTTTATTTACAAATTCTACTTTATTATAACATAAATCTCACTACAAAGAAATCGATTTTAAGTGGTTTCATTATCAAGTAATACCTTCTCATAATGAATCATTGAGAAAATACAGAAAAATAAATTATAAAATAAACTATTTTATTTTAACATTTAACAATATTTTCCAGTTTTTCCCAGACAAGTTTTTCTTTGTCTTGACTTTCACTGAGGTAAGATGTTGATTAAAACTAGCTAATTAGGTTTTGGAGGACAGAATTGTAAATACAGATAGGTAGATGGATGGATGGATGGATGGATGGATGGATGGATGGATGGATAGACAGACAGACAGACAGACAGACATCCGGAATCTGATGGGTAGGCCAGTGAACTGGAAATTCAGGGAAGAGTTGAATTCTCACTTGCTTGGGCAAAGTCAGTCTTTATTCCATGAAGGCCTTCAACAAATTAGATGAGGCCCACCACATTATTCCAAGTACACTGCTTTATTCAAAGTCCACCAATTCCGGTGTTAATCTTATTAAAAAATATCTGCACATCCAGAATAGTAGGCGCTGTGGCCCAGCCTGGTTGATCCATAAAATGAACATGTTGAAAAAGCCTTCTATAAATAAAGACTACGAGGATGATACGAAGTTCTGAATGAGTTGCTTCTAGACCATGACAGTATTTGTGTAAAGCTTTGTGGAAGCCACGTCAGGCCTTTATCCTTTAGCAAGTTTTGCTTACCTCCAGAAGGGGTTTTCTAGCAGGTTGTAGTAGAGTATATGATAGTTTACTCTCTGGAGTTAACAAGCACACTGGATTTTACACTGTGAAGTATTTATTTAGATGTGGAGGATTTAGACTGGGGAGCTGAGAAGGGCACATGTAATGCTGATAGAAGTTACAGTGGGGGTTAAATCACATGACTTGCCTCAGTGGGGTCACTGGCTTTGAAGGAACCCCGCTGGTCAGTGACACCCCCCCCCCAGACAGTGTCTGTTGAGGAGATAATGTCCTGTTTGCACCTGTTCCTATAGATCACGTCCTCTAGAAAGCATGCCAGCCCACCCTGCTGCTTTGACAAAGCTCAAGGCCCAGGAGAGGGCTTGAGGCAGCCAAAGTAACGAAGGAAATTAAAACTTTGACAGCAGGAAGACTTCAGGCCGGGGAGGGGATGGGCTTTGGAGCTGTGAGCCCTGCTATTTCTATCTTCTAATAGATTACCAGTCAGGTTGGCAGGCATTCTCTATCAAGAGAAATCCGCAGAGCATGGGAGCCAGTAGGTCATATGGCTCTCATGAAGGCAGGGCCCCACCCCTGCCCCACCTCCCAACACACCCCCAGCAACCTCCCATCACCAGTAAGTAACCTTAGTCATCACCAGCCTGAGATAGAGGTGTCCTGGAGCCTGAGCAGGAAAGGTCAGTGGACTTAAATAACTGTGGCATCCGCAGCGACTTTCCTGGCCTAAGAAAGGAAACCTAAGTCATAAGGGAGGCTGTACCAATGGCTCTGCCTATGGCTGGGAGGGACAGGAAGGGAGACCAATAGGCACTTGTTGGGCCTCTGCTTTGCTCCCTCCTCATGTGCTTTGGCACATCCGCGCGGTGGCCTTACTTAATCCCGAGGCTGCACATCATTATAGCCATGCAATAGGTGACGAAAACATTTTGGCGAGATTGACTTGCTCAGAGATATTAGGATCAGACATCTGTCCTTCACTGACTCGCTTCTATAGACTCAGCGTTGTGTGCTAAAAAGTATAGGTGCTTTTTCTGAAAAGATCTTAAGTAGATGATTTAAAAAAAAACTCCAAACTAGGGAGAAAAACAACAATAACTGTTCTCTCCTGCCCCTGTCTAGAACAAGTCACTACCATCAGTATGTGGAAACCTTTTCAGGATGAATATAAGCGTAAGTGTGTACACACACACACACACACACACACACACACACACATACACACACACAGTAGAATACAGTGTGCTCTTTTCACTTCATATAGCTCCAGTTCCTCTATTGTTACGTGAAGACCTCCTTCATTCCTTTTATTTTTTTAAAGATTTATTTATTTATGCATACAAGAACTGGGCCAGAGGTGTGGAGGTGGTGAGAGGATTCACCAGAGACAGAGCCGGGAGCAGAACAGGCGGATTGACTGAAGTACACTGCTGAGGGGAGCAGCATGTGAGGAAAGAGAGGTCTGCTGTGCCATGTGGGAATCTCCTTAGCCCAGGATCGAACTTGTACTGCAGTGGCTGCAGATAGCTTCATAGGCTGAGACTTTACCCGTTGCACCACCAGGGAGGCCTCTCCTTTTAACAGCTATATAATACTTACATATGAGTGGGCCAAATTGATCAGAGCAATTGGTACCAAGAGTTTGCTCTTAAAAACAATGGGACAATGAACTTGTTGTACTGGTCTTTGTGCACCCCTGTAAATATATGCATTCCCGGGAGGAAACTTGCTAGATCAAAAGGATAGGGTATTGGAAATAATGATTAAAATTGTTAGATTGTCCTCTCAAAAGGATGTTTCAACTTACACTCTAAATAAGAATATGCGAGAGAATGCCAGTGATGCCAATTTACCAGAAATATCCATCACCTCTTTCTCTTTGTTACCTGACAGTGTCAGTGTCCAGACTTCTGTTTTTTAAGTCTAGTGTTTGTTTTTCCTTTTAAGTATGACTACCTTTCACATAGACATGGTCTATGAAAGTGGGAGAAAGTTCAAATATAAGTGAATTAGGAGGGATAGTGTCTCTATATTTGGAGTTTAGCTTCTAGGAGAAAAAAAAAATCAATCAAAATTTTGGGGAAAAAAATCACTAAACACCCTACACTCCTATGCCAGCCCCATTTCTGAGGCTCACTAATTCAGAACTTGCACAGAGCTGCTTTCAAATCCTAAGTTCTCATCCTTGGATCTCCTTACTGCCCTCGCTGGACACCCTGGGCTGCTCTGGCTGACGGGGGTTTCACTTTGTGGTTCAGGGAAGCTTGGCCTCCCTTCCCTAATATGTGCCCTCCAGAGTGAGAGCAGGTCCCAGTAGATTCAGTCTAATTCTTTACCCCAAGTATTTGTGTGTGTGTGTGTGTGGAAAGGAGCACTTTTGCATGATAATTAATTGTCCATAAGGCATAACTGTTGTTTAAAAAAAAGGTGAAGTTGGGGCCTCCCTGGTGGCACAACAGGTTAGCGCAGCGCTGTGGAGCTGTCAGTGGCTGCAGCGTGGGAGTTCAATGTCCAGCAGGGGTGATTCCCACATGGCACAGCAGACCTCTCCTGCCTTTCCCGCCGCTCCCCTCAGCAGTGTATTTCAGTCAGTCTGCCTGTTCTGCTCCCCAGTCTGTCTCTGGTGAACCCTCTCACTGCTCCACACCTCTAGCCTGCACCCCAGCTTGTATGCATAAATAAATAAATATTTTTTTAAAAAGGTGAAGACTTGGGAAATAAAAGAGGGACATTAAGTTAAAAGGATATAATGAAAAATTAACAAAATTAAAACTAAAATTATTATAAGTTCCTCACTACACACACACACACACACACACACACACACACACACACACACACAATCTGTTTAAGTCTCTTTGTGCTTTCCTGCATGTAAACTGAATAGAGGCAGCAGACCACTATTTCTTGGCATTCTATGCAGTGTACATCATCTAGTACATCTCTGGACTGCACATAAATGTTCCTCACATGCCCACTCCTTATATTCTACCTAGTAATCACCTAAGCCAGAATCTGTATCGAAGTTTTGTCTACATCATGTTCTCCACTATCAAGTAGCAAAAATTTTCACAAAACTTGTAGCCATTAGGAATCATGAAACAATCACATTTGTTTTGGGGGGGATAGGAAGAGCTGGATTCTTCTTTTGCCTCCAACTCCTCAGATTGCATAAATTTGGTAAAATCTATGGCGTGAGAGAACAAGTTTTTGTCTCTAAGTAGCTAAAGAATTGATCATTCTGTCCTTCAGACTCAAAATGCCTGTGCGCATCATGGTTTCCTAAAAACCAGAAAATTCGACATGATTGGGGTGTGTGTCCAATGAGGGCCTGACCTCATGGGCAACATTCAGTTCAGTGTACTTGCTACTATCGTGCCGCCTAGGAGCCAAGGTGAGGCTCCCCACTTCGATAGCTTCAGTCAGTCTAGATGGAGAATGATGGGTAATGGCCTTATCAAAGCAACAGTCACAAGTGGGTGGCTGAGTAGATTCAGGAATTCTCAAAATTATTGTTATTTTTTTAATATATATTGTTATTTATATCTTTTACATTTTGTATTCCCCTTGGGTAACCCACCACCAATTCATCCTTGATCCATCTCTGTGGTCCCTTGTGTCCTTTTCTACTCCATTTTGTGCCCTTATCCTCCCCC
>PVIJ01007770.1:0-79772 GCA_004024925.1 Scalopus aquaticus
AAGAGAAAAATATCGAATGGTTTCACTTATAACAGGACTATAGGGAGGCCGGGTGGGAGAGGGACAATCAGTGGGGGGGGAGGGGGGGAGGAAGGAGCCGGAGGGAGGGAAGGGAAAGGGCACAAAATGGAATAGAAAAGAACACAAGGGACCATGGAGATGGATCACGGGTGAATTGGTGGTGGGATACCCTAGGGGATTACAAAATGTAAAAGACATAAATAACAATAAAAATATATATAAAAAAAAAAAAAAAAAAAAAAAAAAAAAAAAAAAATGATGACTTTAAATTATTCAATTTGGCAGAATAAATAGAGCACCTTTTAGATAAGGAAATGTCATGAAAACCACAAATAAGAACAGAGTGTATGAAAAAGACACTGGCTGAATTGCCTAGTTTAGAAAAAAATTTGGATTGAGCAGTAGAAATTAAATTAGAAAAGTATGGTTTGTCTATCAAGCTAAGGTCTTAGAAATGTAGAGATAGTTTCACAAAAATACACATACTAAATACAGGAATTAGTTTGGGGAGAATTTTTTTTTTTTCAATTGAAGTAGCATTGCACTGTAACATCTTTTAAGTTGCGGGTGTTCACCTTTGAGAATCAACATTATATACTACACTGCTAAAAGTTCATCTATCCTTTATTATATCATTGTCTCCTTTTCCATATTTACCTATCTTTTTTCTCACTTCCTTTCTTGTGGTTGCAATTTGGTTTTATATTACACAGTCTTTCTGTTTTATTTATTTCACCTATTTGTTTACATACATAAGATAAAAATCTGGTGTTTGTCTTTCTCAGTAAGCAAAATGTTCTTGTTTCATCCATATTGTTGTAAATGGCAGGATTTCATCCTTTTATAACTAAATAGAATTCTATTGTGAATATATACACCACATCTCCTTTCATCACTTGACGGTTAAAGAAACAACTTAGAATGTTTCCAGCATTTGACTATTGTAAACATACTACAATAAATCTGGAAGTGACTATATCACATTGGATTGGTAGTTTTGTGCACGTAGGAGCACAGGTGTCTGTCATTAAATCTAATGGTGGTAAGGTGGAAAATCCTGACCACTCTTTCACTTACAAATGTATTTGTTATTTAGGTCTTTTGTTAATCCAAATAAGTCTCATGATTCTTTGTTCTATTTCTGTGAAGAATTCCATGGAGATTTGATAAACATTGCATCGAATCTATGTATATCTTTAGATAACACAGCCATTTTAAAAATTCTGTTACAATCCATGAGCACAGGGTATTTTTCCATCTCTCTGAGTCTATGTCTTTTTTTCTTTTTAACTATGTCTTATATTTTTTGTTATATAGTTTTTCACTCTTTGATTAAGCTTATCCCAATGTATTTCATTATTTTTGATGTGTTTGTAGGGTTTGTTTATCCAGTTTCTCTTTCTACTAGTTCATTATTTGCATACAGAAATTTCACAGATTTTTGTATATTAATTTGGCAGACTTATACTTTATTGTATTTTTTTTTAGTTTGAATACCTTTATACTGGAATGTGAGGGATTTTATTTGTGTATTTTTTATTTATAAATAATGATAGGTACACTTTCTAATTTCCAATTTGGATATCTTTTTAAAATCTTTTTCTCACCTCATTGTTCTTGCTAGTGCTTCCAACGTTATATTAAATAGTAGTGGTGAAAGTGAACATCCTTGTCTTATACCTGATCTTAGAGTTAAAACTTTCAGTTTTTGACATTGAGTATGATGTGAGTTGTGGATTTGTCATATATGTCTTTAATATGTTGATGTATGTTTCTTCTATTCTCATTTTGTTGAAGGTTTTTATTTTAAAATTATGTTGAGTATTGTGAAATGCTTTTTCTGTGTCTATTGAGATAATAATATGATTTTTTCCCCATTCTCTATTGTTGATATGGTGTACCATGCTCATTGGTTTTCTAATGTTCAACCATCCTTGCATCCCTATAACAAGTTTCACTTGATCATGATGTATGATTCTCTTAATGGATTGCTGGATTTGATTTGTCAAGGTTTTGTTTGGGATTATGGCATCTATGTTCATCAGGGATATTGGTATGTAGTTTTCTTTTTCTGTGATGTCCTTATGTGGTTTTGGAATTTGAGCAATACTGATTTCATAGAATGTGTTGGGAAGTTTTTCCCGCTTTCCAGGAAGAGTTTGTGTAGGACAGGTATTCATTCTTTTTCTTGAAAGTGTGGTAAATTTCACTGTTTCTTGTTTTTTGCTTTTTAGTGTTCTTTTTTTATTTCCTCTCAAATTCTATTATTTTACATTATTTATGTATCTATATACAACTTCACTCCTCCATTACATATGCACATGCTTGGATTACTGTTTCAGTTTCCTTACCTATGGTGGCTGTGTTCAGGTTTTCTATTTCAAGTTGATTCTGTCCTTAGATGATGCAAGTTTCTAAGAATTTTTTCTTTTCTTCTAGGTTGTCCACCTTGTTGCCATATATTTTTGCATAATATTCTCTTATGATCATTTTGTGTTTCTGTAGTATCTGTTGTAATGTCTCCCTCATTTCTGAAAGAGTGTCTTGCAAGATGCAATATTCTTGACTAGCAGTTTTTGGCTATGAGTATTTTGAGTAGTGTTCCATTCTCTCATTTCCTGCGAGTTTTTGTAAAGAAGTCTGATGAAAACCTGTGACCTCTTTTTTTTATCCGTAGTCACTTTCAGTTTTCCTTCTTTTCTTGAACTCTTGATAGAGTTATTTCTGTTTGTCTTGGTATAGCTATAATTGCATTTATATAAGGTGATGTTTGTTTAGATTCATAAATTGTGTAGCTAGGTCCTTTTCCAGGTTCAAGAAGCTTTTTGTTATTATTTCTTTGACTAAGTATTTTGTGCCACTGGGATACCAATTATATTTTTGTTGCCATTCCTAATAGAATCAAATGGTTAGCATAGTACTTCTTCACTTTTTTTTTTTACATCTAATTTTCCTCTTTTTCTATTTGAGTTTTTTTTTATGCATTTTATCTTTGAGGTAACTGATTTGACACTCCATTTGATCTATTCTGCTTCCATAGTTTTCTTGAGAGCCCTTGACCATATTTGTGGAGTGATTTTCATTCTGAATTTCTGCTATATTCATATTTAAACCTTCAGCTTCTACCTTCTATTCAATTTTATTTCTGAACTCACTAAATCTGAGTTTTGTTGTCGTTCTTTGATTAACTTTTCTGAATTCTCTTGTACTACTTGATTTTCTAATGTTTCTTTTAACTTTGAGTTTCTTTACTATAACAATTTTGAATTTTGATAAACGTGATTGGTCATGTCTGTGGTTGGATTCTGAGTTGTTATCTCTTTGTGATATTATATGCTGTTGAGGTCTTGAGTCATGATGTGTTCTAGTTTTCCTCTGTTTTTTTCTTTCTGTTTTTGCTAATTTGTGAATTTTTTTTTCTAGTTAAGCCTTTTTTTTTCTTTTACTTATAGGCTATCCTGTGCTTTTCTTCTTTAATATTTTACCTTTCTTGACTTCTGCAAGCACTGAGACTTGATCTTGCAATGCTATGTCAGCAGGGTGATGGAGGGATCTGGAGTGATCCAGCTGATGTTACACACATGGTTGGTAGGGGCCAGAATTGTGTTTGTAACACCCCTGATATCTCTTCTTTCTGGGGCCCAGATCTGAGATGTGGCAGTCACTATGCTGACAGTGCACTTACTAACAATAAGGACAATTCCAATCCTAAGTGTTGGGGGCAGGATGGGTAATCCAGTGTGCTTTATTTATGGTTTCCTTACTGGGGACCAATTCTAGGTGGATCAGCCCAGTTCTTCCATATTGGCTTCAGCTGGATCAAAGGTGTGTGTCTCCAAAATGTTTCTGGTTGAGTCAGGAACCCTGCAGTTTGTGTCCTCTGCTTCATACCACAGATTCAGGGTGTTTTTCTTCATCCTCCTCCTGCCCATTAAAATATGAATTTCCTTTCTTTCTCTTATTGTTTAGTCTGTGCTGGCCTCTGAGGCACAAGGGGTCCTTCAGTCTCACCTTGAGCCATGGAATTCTCTTGATACATTGCCTCTCTGATCAATTGTTACATGTTCTTCTTGGGAGCATAACAAAGAACATCCTGTTTTGCCATCTTAGCAATTGAAAATTGTTGGTTCTTACTGAATTTTAATGGCTTGGCAAGTCATGCTTGATAGAAATCATTTATATGGTTTCCTAAATCTATTTGAAGAAATGAATTATTGCTTTGGAACTTGTTTACAGATTAAATTGTTGGCTTGACCATGTGACTTGATTATGGCAATAAGATAGTACCAATGTTGCATAAGCAGAGAATTGAAAAATGCTTCCAAATTGGAACTTCCCCTCTCTTTCTCTTGGAACTCTGTAAATACCATATCCAATAAGTCCAATATATTCCTTTGGAAGATTAGAGACAACATTCTGGTGCAGAGACAATCACCTTAACTGATCCATTGCCCTCTCCTAAAACTAAACAGTACCTAGCCAACCGAACAGCTGACTCCAGTCAGATGATGGAGACTGCTAAAGGAAAATGAACCATCCTGCTTGTGTGCAGCTCAAATTGTTGAATTGTGGAACTGTGCTAACAAATAGTTGTGTTAAGTCTCTAAGTTTTGGGGTGTTTGGTTTTTTTTGCCTAATAATTTTTCTGATTGAGAGCTGCTTAAATGAGATTTTAGTCTGCGCATTGTTTAGTGTAAATGCTGTTTCTTTCATATTTGTAATTTAAAAAATTGATAGTTTCAATTTGGGGACCATTTACTGTGTGACTTTGCTAAGTAATCTACATATATTAATTGTCTAATCCTCATTAAAAATATAATTAGCATATTATTATGTTGTTATTTTAAAGATGAGGAAATTGAAACTTTAAATAAGGCTTTGTTAAACTTGTTGAAAGATAAAGAAATTTATGTTGAATAAACATTGCATTCCTGGCAGGGGGGACACTTGATTTTGATGTAAGAAACCTTTAAATATTACTATATTTACTTTGATAATATTTGCAAAAGATTTTACGTGCATATTCATGGGCACAATTTTCCTATAATTTTTATATATTTTAAAAGATTTATTTATTTATGCATACAGACCAGAGGTGTGGAGTGGTGAGAGGGTTCACCAGAGACAGAGTGGAGAGCAGAACAGGCAGATCAACCGAAATACACTGCTAAGGGGAGTAGCGGGTGAGGCAGGAGAGGTCTGGCCATGTGGAAATCTCCCCAGCCCGGCATCAAACTTGTGTTGCAGCTGCAGACAGCTCCACAGCACTGCGCTTAACCCATTGTGCCACCAGAGAGGCCCAATTTTTAGTATTTATAATATTTTTTTCTTATAGTACTTTATAATAATGTAAGAGTTTGTGTCAAAGTTATGTTGGACGTATTGAATGAGTTAGAAATTATCTTTCTCTTCTGTTCTCTGGAAGTATTTTATAATATTGTAAAGATATAGTTCTTAAACTTTTTGTAGAAGTCAAAAGTGAAGCCATTAGGTCATTTATAGAAATACACACCTACCCTCCTAGATGGTAATTTTCCTTGTATCAATTTTGGCATATTAAATGGTATATTTGTCCATTCAGTTGCATTTTATTTTTTTATTGAAGTGACACTGGTTTTTAACACTCTATTATTCAGAGACATATGTTAAAGATATTTAATAAAGTTGCTCACAGTATCTCTCTATGATTATTTTATATCCTTAGACTCTGTCCTCATCTTCTTTCTTTCATTCTAACTCTTCTTATTTTTGTCTTTGTTTACTATTTAATCTATCATGCATATGAATTTAGTTTTTTTAAACAATAATTTTTATTCTTGTGATGCCAATTGTTTTCTCAGCTTCTTTAATTTTTGATATTAGTTCTATATTTTCTTCTGCTAATATCCTTGCATTTAATGCATTGTTGTTTTTCTAAAATTATTAAACTACTGTTCTTATTATTCATTTGTAGTGTTTATATTTGCTTATCTATTACTTTAACACTATTAATGTAACAGTTCATAATTTTAGGTATATCCTGAATTTGTGATGAGTAACATTTTAATTGTCATTCAGTTCAAAATAATTTACAGCTTCAAATATTATTTCTATTTTTAGCCCTGGTTTATTGAAGTTTATTATTTAATATCCACATCTATGAACATTTTGTTGTTATGGTTATGCTTTTATAGTTCAATTGTACTGTTCCTAATGACAATAAAACTTCCGTTTATAAAGTTTATCTTCTCAGTTTTGATTATATTCACAATGTTCTCATTTTGTGCCTTTTTGGGGAAATATTTTTTGTTGTTATACCATTCCATCCTAACCTCTTTTTTTTTGGTGGTTACATAATCTTTTATTTATTACCCCATATGTTACAAAATTAATCTTTGAATTACTGATCCTGTATAGAGTTTTTAAAAAATATATTTTTTGGAGTCATAAGATAATTCTATAATAGTTTAACTATTTCTCCTTACACAAAAAATTTTGTTGATTTAACTTTGTATGTGTTTGTATGTATATGTGTATGTTTACAGACATCCATATATCTTTATTGCTTTACACACTCAATATATTTTGCACTTATCCACATATTTAGGTGTTTCCTTTCTCTTCTTTCTTGTATTTCTGATTTTCTTTAGGGGATTTTATTTTTTCTGTCTGAAGAAAAACTTTTCATGTACCTTAAATGAGCGTCTATTGGTGCCCAATTCTGTCAATTTTCACTTATTGAAAAGGTTTTTATTCAATTTAATTTTGAAGGATAGTTTTATTGACTGAGATTCTATTGATATAGTGGTATATTGTATCACATAGGTGTGATACAAAGATGTGTCTAATCAATATTCTATTTTTCTCTTAGCCAACATTTTTTTTGCTTTCATCCTTTTTTAGTTGGTATAAAGATATCTTTTAGCTGGTATAAAGAAATATTTTACATGTCTGTATCTGATTTCAGGAGCAATATTTGCTCAACTAATTTTCTTAAATATTCCACACATAGTTATTCAAAAGGCCGAGATGATTAACACTTACAAAAGTCTCAGTTTTTCCTCTGTCTTCCCTGTTGTTTTTTAACTCTTTTCTGTTACTACTCCCTGATCGTTCAGTTTTTCTAAATTCAGCAGCCAAATTGTTTTCCTTTCTTACCCAGTTTTTCTAAGTAACACAATTCTAATTTATTTCAGATATTAAAGACTTTTTAAGGGTACTGAAGAATAACTTAAGCAACTGAATGTCATATACCTAAGTAAGGCAAAGGAAAATGATTTTAAAAGAATGACCACATTTGGTATAAAAATGTAATGTGTTAGAACAAATATTCTGAATTAGTAAACTGTATTTTCCTGTCTGGAATAAAATTAATATTTTCTATATGCTTTATTTAGAGATGTATTTAATTTTCCAGTAAAAATGGGCATAACAAACTCAAGGTTTCTTTTTCCTTTTTTTTATGGTGCTATCATGACAATATTTATTCACTATAATTACATTATAAGGGTTAGTTACTATTCCTAAACATCCTCATTTTCATGAATAATTTATTAATTCTCAAATTCAGTTGGATCAGCTTATTTATTGGCCTTTGATACCTCTTGGGTAATGTGTTTTATGGAATTAAGAAGCTAGAACTTTACTTTACAAGTGATAAAAGCAGTCAGTCTTTAGGACCTACTTCATGTTCAATGTGAATAGAGAACATCTATTAAAAACAAAGTCTTGTGCCTCAGGTGCTTTGTTATAAAATAAAATGTGCATTCCACAGCTTTTTCAGTTAATACAGAAATGCTTATGATTATAAAGCACAAACTTTGTTCTTCCCTTCCTTACACCTTACTCTCTGAACCTTTCCTCAGGTAAAGTATTTGTCACATTTCTGACAAAGTGAAACAGCCTTCTTAATAAACTTCAGTGAATTTTAGTGGGAAGGATTTACTTCATAATGATTGAGTATACTTGGATGTTTATGGAAATGAGTAAACAACTCTTTTTCTATTTTAAAAAATAATATGGTGATGGTGCACAGGTGAATTGGTGGTGGAAATTCTATGGGAACTACACCTGAGGAAAAAAAGCAAACATTGTAAAAAAAATGAACAATTATGTAAAATACATATAAATTATATAAAATATGTAATTCATATGATAAATTATTGAATTTGATGAATAAAATTTTATACTTTTTATCTCTATAACTCTGGTATATCTGTTGCTTACTGCATTAAGTAGTCTTGCATTCTATCATTTAAAATTATTGTTGGATCTATTTGTGAAATTTAGTACTTCAGGAATTTAGAGGCGAGCTTAGTTATTTAATAGCATATTTGAACTGAAAAACAGCTCTGAAAATATTCCTAGACATGAGCCCTTCATCTGACAAATTCAGTATAAACCCAACTGTTGCCTCTGTTTTAGGGAGAGAAATCAAAAACTGTCACATACTCACAGTGACATAATAAACAAATGTTAATTGATATGCTTTGTTTGAAATACTTCCAGGGAGACTTGCAATGAGCAAGGTTTTCTGTATAGGCAATTTAGCAGCATATGTTGGGAAATCTAGTAAGAGTCATCAAGTATAATGCTTTCAGCCATCTGGTATATGACCTAAATTATGAAAAAGAAATATGTACATCTAAAATGACTATGTGACTTTATTTGGAGTTCCTTTGTCTTATCCGACAAAAAAAGGTGGTTAACATTTCATTGTGTGAACTGTAAAATTTGTTTTAATTCATAATATTTCTATACCTCGAATGTCCTCTATAATACAGCTAATTAGAACAAATATCACTATTAATCTCTATTTACTCAGCTCCTATCTTTCCTTTCTCCAAAGATGGCTCTTCTTTTTACATAAATGTAATCTGAGTGTGAAAAGGAATGTATTTTATTATTCTTACTTATTCATTTATTTATGTAATGTTGTTATAAATATAACATTAGTTTTATAGCACTGATTTGATTCAATAATATCTTTTGATCCCTTTTGGGGAACTCTGGGGATCACAGTCACCACCATACCACACAGTCACCACCAAGTTACCCATATTCTTTAAACATAGTCTAATATACCCGCTTACCCTCTTTCTTTCTTCCCCTCCCTTCCCCTTCTTCCTCTGGTAGTCTCAGTTTTACAGTCAGATTTCTAGTTTGATACTGTTTTCTGACTGTTTTTTTTTTTTTTTATATTCCACATATGAGTGAAATCATCCTATATTTGTCTTTCTCCTGACTTATTCCACTTAGCATAATTCCCTTCAGTTCCATCCAAGTTATTTCAAATAACATATTCATCTTTTTCATAGCTGAGCAGTGTGTATATTATTGTGTGGATAAAACACACATACAGTACTTCTTCTAAATCCACTCATCTTTCCTTTATAGTAAATAGTGTTGCAATCAATGTGTGAATGGGTATATACCTTCGAATTGGTATTTTTACATTTTTTTAGGCAAATACCTGGGAGTGGAATTGCTAGATCCTATGGTATATCTATTTTTTAATATTTTGAGAAACCACCAAACTGTTTCCCATAGGAGCTGGGCCAGTCTACATTCCCAAAAACAGTATATGAGTGTTCCTTTTTCCCCACACCATTGCCAATACCTGTTGCTTCTGTTCTTTTAGATATAAGTGATTCTCATGGGTGTGAGTAATTCTCATTTTGTTTTTGACTTGCATTTCCTTAATAAGTGGTGATAAATATTTTTTTCATGCTCCTATTGACCATCTGTATATCTTCTTTGGAAAAGTGTCTAGTCAAATCTTCTATTTCCCTGGGGGAATTTCTTTGTGCTTACTTACCTATTTCCCTGCCAAATACATTAATATTGGTTTTACCTTCTTTGTGTCTTTTACAAAAATAAAAGTGTGAGCATCTGCCCATGTATGTGTAAGAGAAATAGTCTTTAAGAATATCACTTTATTCTAATACTAATCAACATATTCAGGATGGCCAAATTGCACAGTGCAATAGTGAAAATCCTGAATTCTAAAACCTGCATCATGGATATTGCTAAAAATAGGGACATCTGCTGGAAATAGAAATGTTTAAAGATTGAGTTTGAGGTAATGTTCATTGGTAGACTACATAGTAATAAATTGACAAAAATGGAGCTGTTGTAAGAATAGTGATTTATTTTGTAAGTATACTTCCAAGAATTATAGACTTATATCTATGTATGGTGAGTATTTGATTATCTGAATTGTAATATTAGAATGGTGACCATAAGAGAAGACAGAAGATTATTCTATAAAGAAGATGACTATAGATATATAATCATGATCCTATTGGATATATTTGTTAATATAAAAGTGACAATATAATAAAATCATTTTCAGCACAACAGAGGTTAGATGGTCTTGTCTGGGATGGTGATGGGAGGAGCACATATGGATGGTGATATAAGGTGATACAGTTAACCTCCTTAATGTCTATTAGACATTCTGAATGCAGAATGCAGAAGTGGATATACAGACTGTGCCAACGTTCTTTTACTTGGCTAAAGTCTAGCTGGTCAAAGTTGGAAGTAGGTCCTCGCCCCACACTCCCATTAAAATTCATTTACAATTCCCTTTTCTTTGGAATTGTCTGCTATCAGCAGGAATTCTTAGGATTTTTTGAATTTTTATTTCTTGGAGTGAAGTTTGTTTCTTTTCATTTTTTTTGATTACTAACATAAATCTTTTGTAAAAGTAAATTGTTGCAAAACTTTCTAAAGCATAGAATATCTACATTGCTAATGATTTTAAAGTATCTTTTTTATGACCTTGTTCACAGTTTTTCACTATTATTTTGTTTAGATAATGCAATAGTCAATCTGATCATTGATTTCATTTTTTAAAAAGATTTATTTATTTATGCATACAAGCTGGGGTGCAGACTAGAGGTGTGGAACAGTGAGAGGGTTCACCAGAGACAGAGTGCGAAGCAGAACAGGTAGATGACCAAAATACACTGCTTAGGGGAGCAGCGGGTGAGGCAGAAGAGGTCTGCCGTGCCATGCGGGAATCTCCCAGCCAGGTGTCAAACTCCCATCACCCGCTGCCCACAGTCCTGCGCCACCAGGGAGGCCCCTGAGCATTAATTTCATTGAGCCAGTCTTGATCTTGGAATCCTAAATAAGCTAAGTTAGATGTTCATATATAGGATGACATTTTTCTATTTCTCTATTTCCTACCATAGGATTAATAGGCAGATGAAACGAATACTGAGTGACTGATGAACTGCATAAAGGTGGAGAAAATTGAATAAAGATGTAAAAACTTAAGCAAAAATAAGGCAACATATATTTTTTCATGAGAAATAGAGCTCCTAATATGAACATATTTTGATCATTATAAAAAGTTAAACAATTACATATGAAGCTTATGTCTGTATTTATTACTAACAATTCTAACCACTGAACATATTCAATTAAATCTAAATCCTAGAACACCTTCAATGTAAACTAAATACAAAGCCTTTATTTTGACTTAACACAAATTCTGAAGAAAGGTTCTGATGATTTCAAAGAATGTGTGCAGAAAAATAAAATCTTGATTTAATATGTACTTCATTACTTAAACTGACTGCTTAAGTTCTTACTAAACAAATATATAAATTTCAATGAAATTCTCATGAGGGAAGTATACAATATTTAAATTATAACATTAACTTTTTGAAATTTCAAGACTGATTTCATTCCTGCTTAGCAGTTTATCACATTGAAAATTGTTAGGATTTTAAAAATCTTTTGGGAAAATACGAATTTTCTTATACAGATTGTTTTGTATTTAAGTATATTTAACTGTTTTGTATTTAATGACATTAGTCAAAGAAAACATTTATACTTTTATTTAATAATATATTATTTTCACTCATTTAATTATATTTCAACTTTTTTTTTTTTTTGTTTTTCTTTTACTTCAACAGGCTGAGATAAATGACCCAACTGATCCTTTTACTAGCTGTAGCACAAAAGTTTCATCAAATGCAGGGGATGAAGTTTTCTCAAAATACATAGGATGGAGAGTTGCCAATGCACTTTCCAAGCTGTTCTTCCCCTTTACTGATGCTCATGTTTTTCCTGTGAAAAAAACTTCAACAAAGCCAGATCAAATTAGATATGTCAGTAAAAAGCTGGACTTCACGAAGAAGAGAGTTCTACATTTCACTGTAAGGTAAAGTAAAACTAACTTTTCAAATAGCCCTGTTATACTTTATGTTTCAAAACCACATTATTTAACTCAGTTTCTCCTTTTCAATTCAAATTTTAGCTCTATTACCTTTTAGGTATTCTATCATGAGCAAGCATTCCCTTCTCAGAAACTATTTATATGTCCTATGTCTAAAATAAGTTTATTCTAGAATATAAATCAATATTTTAATAAAGTGAAAGCCTTCCTCCAATTAATGACCTTTATATACTATTTTACTTCCACCAATGCATATCATTATTTGTTCCCAGGATTTATAAAAATTAATATATAAATTATATTTTTAATATTCTTGCCATTTTTCAGGAAATATAAATGTTTAGCATGCTAAATATAATATTTGGCATCTGAAATTTTTTTCTTAGTTAAGGTAGCATTGGTTTACAGCACTGTATAAGCTTCAATGGTACAACATTATACTTCAAAAAAGTACATACCCACCACATCTACCACAAAAGCATTTAGCTTTTCAGAAAATTCATTTCTTATGTTTGAGAACCCTGGTATTTTTTTAAGTATAAATCCTGAATATCATCTTACTTTTTTTTCTTTTTCTTCTTAAAATTTTAACAAATCACACTTTATTTTGATATTATTTATTTCATCTCATGTTTCAGAATTTAGTCATAATTGAACAAAGTAGTGTCTCAATATTTATTTTATCTTCTGTTTCTGTGCTCGTTCTCCCTTTAACAAATTCTTAGCTAGCGTATTTGTGTTTTATTCTTTTTTAGTCTTCTTAATTTTGTGTTGCATCTACTTTATATTATTTTTTAATGAACCAAATAGTTCTTATGTTTATTTTCTGTTATCCTTCTTTTCTTTGATTTATTTTGTCATTTATTTTTTAATTTCTTGAAGATGATGTTAAAACATTGGGAAAATTTCCTTATTGGTGTTGTCTTAATCACAATTTGAGTTCCAAAATAATGCAACTATGCTGGTCAAAGGCAGATTTTATTTCAAGTGTAATAATTGTGTGGTCCAAGGAAAAAAGCAGGCTTTTCTTTTTGTGTATATAAATGGAGAAAAACAGACTCATTCTTGAGTTGAGTTTTGATATGCTCTTAGTCCTTTTTTTCAAGAATTATAAAATCAATTAAATATGTGGATTTTAAACTAAGTATCACACAGCTTGCATTCTAGTAGTCTCATGTACAGAGGGATTATAAAATTATGCTTCAGCTTATACTATTAATATATCATTATGATCAAGGCACAATGAAAATGCAAGACTTGAGAATAGGATAAGAGAATAAGCAGAGTGAGAGAAGAATAAGACAAAGAGGAGTGGGGGTGGGGTGAAAATCCTGAGAATATTGTAGTTTTAAAAGGGGAAAGCTGCTCTCAGGGCAGCTTTCCCATTGCTCCATTCATGTTGGAGTGCTTGTAAACAGTGCCCCTGCAGTGCGTAGGTTGCCAGTTTGAGTTAGGGATAGTCTGTACTGATAATTAGTGCCATGGGGTATATTTGTTTTTAAAAAAAGTTGTTGAAAAGTAAATTTAAATTTTAACTATGCATTGAAAAAATTGTCTCTGGCTCACTAACCATTAACTGTAGGCAATTTTATTCCTCCCAACAACTTGATTCTCTGTCTGATCGTGTCCCATAGATAACTCCCTTTGCTAGGTCTCTGCCTCTGCCCAATTCTTGGTCCACAAACTGGAATGAATGGAATTAAAGAAGATCTGAGCATGTTGAAGCCCTATAGGTGAAGCACAAAGACATAATTTAAAGCCTACTGTGCGCTCACATCTTTTCTACTTCTTAATATTCTTCATATGTGAAATCATATTATCAATTCTTCAAGCATTTCTAGAAATCAACATTTGGTGTTTTCAACAAATAGCAATGTGAAAGAGTACAAAAAGGCTAACATTAAGTAATCCTACAGAAAGTGAGGCACATTTAAGAGAGAGGAGGACAAGTAATTTAAGGCAATATATTTCTTTATTGCCTTGGATCACTAAAGCATACTGATTTTATGGTGAAAATGTGAAAAGTTGCTAAGAAGGAGAAAATGGAATCTTATTATTGAAGCATCTACAATATCATATAGCCTGGATTTTTTTCTGAAATCCAGTTGCTTTTAGCTTATAAAATTTTATGAAAACAGGAAGTGTCTTTTAGATGTTTATACTCTTAAATTTTCTTTTCTATGACCTCCAAATTACACTTCTTTTTTATGATTTTTTCCAAAAAAATCATTATTCTGCTTCTGTGTATTAATTTATTTTAATTTGGTGGGGCATAGTGTTTAATGCATGTTCTTTTTGCCTTTCCATATTTTTTATGAAAAAAAAATCATGTGACTCTTTATTATAGAGTTGAAGCCATAAAAGTTGAAGCCATAAAACTAGGCATATAATAGTTCCACTGCAAAGTATAGCTTTTTCTATTTCTATTTTTGTCAGCAAAAGTATCTTAAATTTACCTTAATGCTGAGAATTCAGATCTTTGTAGACCAGTTTTTCAAAGATGAGTTTTCCATCTATATTTTTTTGCTTCTAAGGTTTCTTGTAAGAATATTTCCTAGGTTTAGCTTGAAGCTTTAAAAGCTCACAAATAACTTTAATAAGTGCAGATACGCACATATTAGAGACTAGGAGAATATTAACCTAAAACTATTTTTTTGATACTTGTTCAAAATGTTATGTTAGAAGACTTTATTCATAAGACTAGTACCTGGAAGAGAGCTCAGGTTATACCAGCAAGCCTGCCAGAGAACATGTGTTGTCATCATGACATTTCCCATGTGTGGGTTCATAAATATGTCAGTTATACGCAAGACTACTGTGTCTCCTCTGTAACTTCCTCTGTAAAAAATAATTAAGACCAAAGTAGTAGTAGAAGTAGGAGTAGTTAACATTTATCTAATGGTAAGAAGGTGAAGAAAGATAAATGCCACAGTGACACATGAGATAGTAAAGAACAGACTTTACAGGAGAGACTAGAAACTGATGGTCAGCAAAAAGTGGCACATGGGCTCATTTCTCATTATCGCATTAAGTGTGCTGGGGAAAAATTGGACATTACTGAGATTGTGTTTTGAGTAAAGAACCTGTCATATTGCTATTGTGCTTCTTATAATGTATGTGGAAAATCACCTTCTCAAGGAAGAAATAAATATTTTGGGGTCATTTACCAAGCCATCTGAGATTAAGCATAAACTGGGAAGGAGTTGCTAAAAATATCATCTTCCCAGAACCTCAAGCCTTTGAGAAGTACTTGTAATATTTGTAAAATGAGTCCATTGGGTTCTGTAGGAAGTTGAGTTTAGGAGAAATTCCACCAAGTGGTACATTGTTAGGATCATTAGTTTTAGCCAACATCTCATACTTCTATGCCAGGTGACTCAAGATGAGTCTGATGTCATAGTAAGTAAGTATTGTGCATTTTATTAAAAAGGCACTGTGCTAAGCATTAATTATAGAGGTATGTGATTATTTTATCATTTTATAGTTTACACATCTTTAAAATTTCTATTTCATAGAGCAGATACTAAGAGTTTAAATAATTTGCCTAAGGATTCATAGCCATTAAAATGGGACATTGAACATAACAAATGCATTCTGACTCCTGAGTCTTCCCCCAGGCTTTCTTTCCCCATGTGGCCTTAATCTAAAGGGCAAAACCTTGAGCAGTTGTTTAAGAAATTTATCTCCAAATTACAAGAAATAACTTTATTGTGTTCTATTTCTGTCTCTTCTTGATTTTCACAACTTAATTTTGATTAGAAAGCAGTTTTCCTGGGTCATACATCTCTCTAGTTAATATTAAGTTATCTACACCAAGCAAGATTCACTTTCGGTATGATTTTGACTAAAGTCAACAGAGGAAAAAATTATATATATGTATTTATATGTGTGTATGTGTGTGTATATATGTAAATACGTACATATGGCATAGAGAGAGGATTTGAATAAAAGAAAATGAGACCTCCTAAAGATTCCTAAATAAAGGGCCTTAAATAAATCTATCTAGTTCTAATTCATATCTGGAAAACAGAGATCTGTGCCTCTTCACAAAGTATCCAGCATATTTCCTTTATATTTTGTTTCTGATTAATTGCAGTAAGTTTTGTAACTTCTCTGAGTCTTAGGTTTCTAATCTTTAAATATGTAAAAACTATATATACATCCCTTGAGAGTTTGTCCAGAGGAAAGAATGTCAGGCAAAGAGCCTGACATGTAAGTTTCTTGTCATTTTATTCCATAATTTAGCAATTTTTAAAAAAAAAACATTTACTTTCTTCAGAATACAATATATTGTTTAAAGATTTATTTATTTATGCATATAAGAACTGGGGTGTAGGCCAGAGGTGTGGGGGTGGTGGTGAGAGGATTCACCAGAGACAGAGTGGGGAGCAAAACAGGCAGATCAACTGAAATACACTGCTGAAAGGAGCAGTGGGCGAGACAGGAGAGGTATGCTGTGCCATGTGGGAAGCTCCCTGGCTGGGGATCGAACGCATGCTGCTGTAGCTCTGGATAGCTTCATACTGCTGAGACATAACCTGTTGTGCCACCAGGCAGGCCCAGAATACAATATTAAATTCTTGCTTTAGTAAGATCATAATAAATAATAAGTACAAGATTTACATTTTTGTGTCCTTATGTGTTTTGAGTTTTCTTTAAGATTGACGTACTGTTATTACCTTTTCAAAGAGCACATATGATTTCATGGTGATTTCTCTTTTGGTTAGGTTTTGTTTTCCTTCATGTGTCTAGTTCATGAATTAAAATAAAATTAGATATGATTCTATGTTATACATGGTTTTCGAGGGTATGGCCACATTATGGGCATGGACCCATTATGGAAGAGTAATGTTTGGAGTGTTGATAGTGGGTATGGGTGATTATAATTTTAGCCGAAGAGAGAAAGAATATGAATGGTTCTTCAGAAATGTGCTGATATGTAGATTCTTTGTCATTTATTTTTTTTAGTCTTTGTGAAATATTTGATTATTAAGAAACTTGTTAGATCAATCACTAAAACTTTTATTTACTGAAGTGCTATTGGAAATACCAGTGAAATACCAGTGACAGAGCTAGGTTTCATATCTCCATTTCCAGTAAATGACTCAGAATTTAGCTGTTGCCTCACCTTAGATACTGGTCAATCCCCATATACCTTATGTGGTTTCCTATCCTTGCTTTTCTGGATGGAGCCTTGTTCTGAACAGGAATTCCAGGTGTCATGAACAGTCATAGATTTAGCTGCCACTTTCATAGCAGTGGCTTTATGCATGACAGACAGGTGTCTAGCTTAAATATTTTCATCAATTCTCAGAGTTCTCAATTCACAGTGGCATGGTATAGAAACTTAAAATGGTACAGATGTTAAGATGAACTGGACGAGATGTGAAAAAGCAGTCTGTTCAATATATAGATCAACTAGAATCAAAATGACAGTCTATGAGAGGACAAAGTTGTGCAATAGAAACGAAAATCAAAATCTATATTTTTCTTTTGTATTTTATATTGTTTTTCTTGGGCGCTTCATTCTTTCAAAGAAAAGAGTCAGTGTTCAGTTTGTGATGAAATACATTTGTAATAGTTGGCAAAAGTATATCCCCTAATTAATTAGAGTGTAAATTCAGATATCATGTTAATCAAATTTGTATAACTTCCACACTTTTAAGATACTAAGAAAATATGTGGTCAATAAGCTAAAGGGCTTAATCTTCCACAATTTGCAAATATCTCCATGAGGATCAAGTATTTGATCAGACATATGGACTTGTTGAAAATCTTGTTTTCCAGAGGAGGTGTTTTCTGTCCATCTGGCAGAGCAAATACTACCCCTCTCCCCAACTAACCCCGTCTTCCCACAGGAGGTCTCCTACATGGATTTAAGTGGTAGAAAGAAAGCAGAACTCCTAATAGGGGTAGTGGCCATTAACTAAATGGATCTGTGTACAGAAATTTTTCTAGACATGAGGAATACAAGGGTAAAAAAAAAACATGTTTAAAAAATGTGAATAGTTTCTTCTCCAGAACTACTGCTTGGGTCACTAGCATATTTTTTTTTTTTATTATAAAGTCAGTTGTACCCATGTTTTTAAATTTTTTTGATCTATTCATGTATTAAATAAGTTTTGTGTCTAATAAGATCATATCCTATGATAAAAATGGCTCAGATAAATAGTGACTAAAAAGTTATAGTTCTTTAATGGAAATTACCACCAAGTGCAGGATATACTGTCAATCAATATAATTGTACAATTTAAATTACATAATTTAAATTGTATAATTTACAATATAATTGTAAAACCACAGATATATGTAATAAATCTCTACAATTCTAAGTGTTATAAAGGAGGTTCTATAAATTATGATGTGTTCTGAGGAAAAGAGGTGCATGGTGTTAAGAAGACAAGAAGTTTGGAAGGGGGCCTGGGCAAAGAAGATAGTTTGCAGAGCAAAGGGGGATGAGATGTACAAAGTTCCCATGTTAAAAGCAATCAAGAAATATTTAAAGAACTGAAAGAATAGTCATGTAACTGGCCCACTGAAACCACAGGGGATAGAACTTAGAGGTGGTCAGTTTTCCAATTTTCTATTAGAAGTCACAAGAAGAAATTGAATCACTTTATGTGGTGGAGGGAGCTGTAGAAGGATGCTGTGTTTGTGTTTGTATGTGGAGATTGTGGCATCATCAGAGCTGTGATTTTTTTTTTTAAGTTGACATATCTTAACTTCTTTAATCTAATGTCTGTCTATGCCATGGGGTAATTAGCAAACTCAGGCTAAAGAAAATGACCTAGTTGGTGGGTCCTTACTGCCTGCTCATTGCACTGCAAGAAAACACTCAAAAACAAACAGGGAGGTGTATGTCCTGGAGTGTTTTGCCTATGTTTTCTTCCATCTATTTTATGGTTTCAGGTCTTACATTCAGGTCCTTTATCATTTTGAGTTAGTTTTTTATGCATGGTTTGAGGTAGCAGTCTAGTTTCATTTTTTTTTTTTTTTGCAAGGTGGGTAACCTACGGGGAATACACAATAAAGACATTAATAATAATAATAATAAATAATAATAATAATATAAAAAATAAAAATGACTTAAAAAAAAACAAACAAACAGGGAAAACCAAGAATGCAATTTGCTTACAGGCACTGAGAAAAGGGAGAGCAGAGAGCAAGAGAAAGAGAGTGAAAGTGAATGAGCCAGCAAATGAGAAAGAGAGGAAAATTTCATAGGTCTGCATGTGGCCAAATATAGTCATTTCTACTCCAGATATTGTATATGTTGCACAATCCAAGTCAAAAGTTGCATGTGTGAGATGGCATCTGTCCACTGAACAGAGGCTGAGAGAGCAAGGAGAAGCACAGTTTCATGTACAAGATGATAGCCAGTCACAGGATGAGAGTCTGGAGGTGACATACACACGGAGTAAGTAGGGGCAGCCTGCCAGTCAGAAGCCATCCCGCATGGACAAGTGGCATCATCCAACCTGCTGGTCCAAAAGAGTGTTGAAAACTGACACATAGAGAAGAGGGAAGAGAGGTAAATCAGAACACAAGGGCTGAAGGTTAAGTCAACTCTGTCCATCAAGAAAGTGAGAGTCCATTGCTGTGGTCTTTAAAGGCTTCATGGCTCTTCTACTTCTCCCCTCACTCTCAACAGCCCCGGTTCCAGAAGGGAGTTAAAACTCCACCTTCCACCCTGTGGCATCATCTACTGTCTTGGAGGTTGTTAGCTACTGCTGTCATAGGAGTTGCAGGTGGGGCCAGGTGTCCAGGAAGACTGGGAGTCCAACTACTGTACCAGGCTGGGACAATGCTCCCCTGATGCGGTCAGAGGGCAGAGAGGCCACCTGTCTCAGGTACTAGGCCAACTAGCACAGCATGTCTAGTCTCCTGGTGTCTGACTCTTGGACTGAAAAAGGTTGAACATAGTCTTGTGATGCTCCAGTAGGGAGAGAGGGCCAAACTCAGGAGACAGAGATCAGGAGTAGCAAGGACTACAGCCAGGGCAGTCAGGATTTCTAGCACCCAGACCTGAGCTAGCTCTCCTCATGGGAATGGCAGTGGCAGCACCCCGTTCTTGAGGACTCGGGGCATGAGAGATCTGAGTACCTCCCAGAGACTCCAGGGCATTGTCTCAAATTTATCCTGTGGGTAAGCTCTCCCACACCCCTGCCAGGGTGTGGGTCTAAGGGGACATTAAAAATGTTTGTTACAGTAATTAGCACAGAATAAGCATGAAATTTTTATTATTATTTCATTAATGAATATAGTGTAAGCTATAAATATAACAAATCTATTGCTACACTGTTGATTGATTTTATGACTATATTATTATTAATATGTCTTAAACATATTCACTATTGCCATTTGTGGTTTTAAGGCAAAGTGTATAGGGTGTTATTGCAAAATAGTACACACTAGGTTGGTGGCAATAAAAGTGGAAAGGAAAGGGATATATTTGCATAATATCAGAAAAAATAAAACTGGAATACATTAAATAAAAGCTTCTTCACACACAAAAAAGAAACTATCATTGAAAAGTAAATAAATCCTCCTGAATGGGAGAAAATATTTGCACATCATACATCTGAAAGGGGGCTAATATCCAAGAATCACAAAGCACTCTTACAACTCAATAAAAGATAGACAGAAGACATAGAGATGGCCATCAGGCATATGAAAAAAAAAAATGCTCACCACTTATTAGGGAAATGCAAAACAAGACCCCAATGAAATACCATCTCAAAACTATGAGAATGGTCCACTCAAAATCTAGAAATAACAAGTGTTGGTGAGGGTGTTAAGAAAAAAAAAAAACATCATACACTATTCATGGGAATGTAGAATGGCCCAGCTCATATGGAAAACAGTTTGAAGGTTTCTCAAAATACTAAAAATAGATAAACCATAGGACTCAGCAATTCTATTCCTAGGTATCTACCCAAAGATGCAAAAACATTAATTCAAAGTTATATATCCACTTGTATGTTGATTCTAGCACTATTTACTATTGCCAAGTTGTGCTGGCAACCTAAGTGTCTAAGGACAGATTAGTGGATGGAGATGTAATGTGTGTGTGTGTGTGTGTGTCTTTCTGTCTGTCTATCATCTGTACATCTGTAGAAGTGATGGAATACCACTCAACTATATAAAAAAAGATGAACTCTTGCCATTTGCAACAATGTGGATGGAACTAGGGGGGATAGTGCAAAGTGAAACAAGGCAGGAGAAAGACAAATAGAAGATGACTTTCCTCATCTGTGGGATATAGACAAACAAAAAAAAGAGTCAGATATCACAAACGAAAATCAAATACTAGAAACATGTCTCTAAAACTGAGGTTAGCAGAATCAGAAGAGCAGTGTGGTGAGGAGAGCCTGAAAAGTGCACAGTGGACTGCGGTCAAGGACAGTGAGGGCTGTGGTGGTGGGCAGGATATGGTACCATGTACATGTATTTCTGAATCATATAGTGTTGTAAATCATTGCTAACTTTTTTTTAAAGATTTATTTATTTATGCATACAAGCTGGGGTGCAGGCCAGAGGCATGGGGTAGCGAGAGGGCTCACCAGAGACAGAGTGGGGAGCAGAACAGGCAGATCTACCGATACCGAAATACACTGCTGAGGGGAGCAGCGGGCAAGGCAGGAGAGGTCTGCTGCGCCATGTGGGAATCTCCCCCGCCTGGCATCGAACTTGAATGCCCCTGCCGGACAGCTCTGCAGCACAGTGCTTAACCGCTGCGCCACCAGGGAGGCCCAATCATTGTTAACTTAATGAAAGTAAAGAGAACTTTTGTTGGTGATTTATCATTAGCAATGGCCCAGTGTGTCTCTCTTATCAGTTTATCCATGAGGTGATATCAGAGATATGAACTGAAGAGAAGAATTTCTTCCCAAAGCACTTATGGTCTCAATATTTCATGTCCACCATTTTAATTGAGAAAGTTAAACTCAACCCCCAACAATTCTATATGAAAAATGACCATGCCAAGGATGGGAGTGAAATGAGAGGTCTCAGTTCGAGTTCAAAACACCCTCCAAACAGGTTTCTGCAGTATGGTGCCTAGTGGGGAATAGCAATGGCCGGATGAGGGCACAATGAAGACAGCAGTCAGGAGAGTGGGAGATGGTACCATTAATGTCTTCAACGAGTGTGTCACATCTGTCTCATGCATGCCTTTGTTATAGCCAAAGTATATTGCTGCTAAGTTTCTAGGATTTCTGCATTTGTTTATAACTTTGGTGTGTACCTCAAGTATGTCTTTCTCCCCAAAAGGTTGATTTCACATTCTAAACTACCTTTTCACTGGGACTTTTTTTTCTTTTAAATGTACTTTATTTTTAAAATTTTTTTTTAAATACATGTTTATTGTTTTTCGTATCTTTTACATTATAGTGTATTCCCCGTGGGTTAACCACCACTGATTCACCAGTTTCACTAGGACTTTTTTTGTTTTTCATCATCAACCTCCTTCTTAAGAGAGGGCATTTACATCCAACACTAATCAGGTTTTATAACTTTAATAAATTGTCATTTCCATTTATCACTCTGAACACTTTCCATTTTCAAAGCCAACTCTGTCACTGCAATGTAAGATCAGTCATTGCTAAGTATTCATCATATCAGAAGTGACATGTCACTGAATTCTTGGCTAGTCACAGTAGTTCATCAACCTGAGTCTTGTCCAGGTCGAACTAATGCCAAATAGTCCCCTTTCTGTTTTTTTTTTTTTTTTCTTCCCCTAACAGTAAGCTATTTGAATAAAAAAGCCTATCTTAAACAATGTAAATTTACTAAACTATTAATATTAGCAAGCCAATATTGTCACACAGTATCTAACCACCACTGGTTGAAAAATCATTCACCTATTAGCGCATTGATATCAAGCAAAGAGAGTTTATGATAAATGAATCGTAGCCAAAAAAAAAAAAGCCTTACAGTACTTTCACTCATTTCATTTCTCACCAGGCTGTAAATAGCATGTGTGGTAGCCAGTAGTGATTTTTAGGAATCCTCTAAATGCCAAGCATTAAAAAAAAGATCTTATATAATTGTTCTCTTAAATTCCCAAATGTCTGTGGATCTTATACCTTTCACATACTCTACACAGATAAATATAGGAAAACAGTAAATAATGAATTCCACTTGGTATTCAGACAACTTTCTTGACAAAACTACCTGTAGGTGAGAGAGACAGGCCTGTGGAATAACAGAACCCTGGCTCTGGGTGGACAGTTAACCCCACTATGGGAACTTGGGGTGGCACCTCTCTGTTAATAGTCTGCATATTGATCTCTGGGGTGTTTTAGTCAAATATGAGTTGGATTAATCAGGACTGCAGACTTTCCAGGTTTATGTACAACATTTCAATGTATGGCTGCAGTGGTGGTAAAGGTGGTAAGCAGCAGGACAGCAAAAACAGCTTCATTCTTGAAGAGCTTCCTAAATCTGTATTCATCCATTCATCCTAACTGTCCTCAGCATCAGGCAACAATTTCCAACACAGAGTGTTCTAAACACAATTAGCTAAAGAATGGGTCACATATTAAGCAGGAAGATAACAAGGAAAGAAAGGTTTTTTTTTTAAGATTTATTTATTGATGCAAGGAGATTCCCTGGTGGTGCAAGGGGTTAAGTCTCAGCCTATGAAGCTATCCACAGCCACTGCAACATGAGTTTGATCCCCAGCCAGGGAGCTTCCCACATGGTGCAGCAGACTTCTCCTGTCTCGCCTGCTGATCCCCCCTAAGCAGTGTATTTCAATAGATCCACCTGTTCTGCTCCCCACTCTGTCTCTGGTGAATCCTCTCACCACCCCACACCTCTGGCCTACACCCAGCTTGTATGCATAAATAAATATTTTATTATTTTTTAAAGATTTATTTATGTATACAAGAGCTGGGGTGTAGGCCAGAGGTATGGGGGTGGGGGATAGAGGACTCACTAGAGACAGAGTGGGGCGCAGAACAGGCAGATTGACTGAAATACACTGCTGAGGGGAGCAGTGAGCGAGACAGGAGAGGTCTGCTGCGCCATGTGGGAAATTCCCTGGTGAGGGATCAAACTCGTGCTGCAGTGGCTCTGGATATCTTCATAGTGCTGTGACTTAACCTGTTTCACTACCAGGAAGGCCCAAGGAAGGAAAGGTTGTAACAAATGTGTGCATATAAATGGGGCAGAAAGGTGCATGGAATAACTCACAGGTTCCTCCCCAACCCCTCTTGTGGTGGAATCCTATACTGCTTGACTAATAATTCCAATGTTGTAAGAATCTCTAAAGTCTCTGTGTTCGGATATCCAGAACATCCACTGATAACACATGAACCTAGTTTGGTTCAGTAAGTAGTGTGGCTATAAGTTTCTTCTCTCTTCAGTTAGCAGACATTGTAGTCCTGTATTTTGGTTTTATTCTACTATGTCCTGTATTTCCAGAAGAATGACAATGCAATGGCCCAAGGTATCGGTAATTTGGCTGAAAAAATATGAAAAAGAAAAATGTAATTGCATTTTGAGGGGATATATAGACAGAACACAATACATATAGGAAAGAATATGCTTAAGTTAATGGAAGCACAAAAAAGTCTTCTAGAAGGCATTTTCTCTTTCCATTCAACAGTGAAGGATGCATCTAATCCAACCATGACTCAATGGAGTTTCCAGTCATTAGAAATGGAAATTACTTAGTTTTCATATGCTGTGTTGCTGAGCAAGTCTTGCTATTAGAAATCCATTCCATATCTTTCACCTTTAATTGTGGCTATATGTTACCTCATGAATAAGAATTAGGCTAGATGTAGACATCTAAAGTGGGTAAGTCATACCCCTAAAATTCCCTTTAGGACTTGAATGATCCTTTTTAGCTATCTCAGTGAGTCACAACCGTGGGATATTTGCCATATATTCCCTCTAGGGTGTGAGCAACCACCTCTAATACTGTTTTCTCAGTCTACTTGCATTTGGATTCTATCAGGGAGTAAAAATGATGAGGGGTGAAATTGTCCATAAAATATATTATGTTCAAGTAGATTTTAAAAATAAACTTAACAATCTGAGGAAAAAAAAACAGATTTGCATTAAAAAGATAAATAACCCTCCACTACTACCAGCACATCAATAAAACATTGGTGGGGGAGAAAAAAGTCAGTTTAATACCCACTGGTGTTTGCAATGTGGTATAGCCATAGTCTTTTGCATACCTGGACCATAAAAGACTAGTAATTTTGACACAGTCTTGTCAGTCTTGGAAGAAAGTGCATTACTATTACAGTCACTGATGGTGAAATTATCCCAGGACAATAAACACTTTCTGTGTTTCAGTGATAAAGAAATTCAAGGAATTGGATGAGTATATATGAATTGGGTATACAAACAGGCAGTGCTAACCTGATCCTTACCTTTTATTGTCCTTTCATTACCACGCTCTACACCCTGCTCAAATATGCTAGACATTTGAGTGGATTAACAAAATGGTTTCATTTTCTATAATTAAGTAGATCTAAGCATGCCTGTTTTAGTATGCCTGGATTCCTTCAGAACTATTGTTTTTCCCATCTATGATCAGGGTAAACAATTCAGGTTAGCAGATAATGTTTTATTGTTTCCTCTGCTCCACTAACCAGTATGATCACTGCCAGTACTGGTTGCCAGAAAGGAACTGGGAGTCCATTTCCACCTGTGAGTAGGACAACCAGACAATGCCATCACCAGTTTCAAGAGCCATTCACATAAGTCATAGGAGTCATTTGGCCCAAAGACGTTCCTGTATTTTAGGAAACTAAATTTTCACAGGATTGTTATAGCTTTTCCAGGATCACTTAGGAGGTAAGTAACAAGACAGTAGACTTGGGATAATCACCTAAGATTTCTCCACTTCCAATATGGTTCCATATTTTGAAAATTCCATATTCATAGAGATGTAATAATGCTCTAAGAAATAAAATAAACACTCTGCTCAGGGTGCATGAATAAATAAAATTGTATTAACTTTCGTTAGCCCAAATCTTCAGGAATACTTTTTTTTTTTTTTACTGAAAACATATTGATTGACTGTTTAATTATTTTCTTACATCATTGTTTATTTTGTACTGTATTTCATATCTTCCTCAGGTATTTTCCTCACAGTTCTCCCACCACCATAGGACCCATAATCCCTCACTACAGTCCCTTGCACTCTTCCTCCCTGTTTTGACTGCTCTACCTACCTCTCCTCTGCTGTAAGCCCCGAATCTCTGATCAGCTTGCAAGTTTTGTCTTTTTTTCCTGACACTTTTGGTTTGGTTTCTCTATATTTCACATAAAAGTGAAACCATCCAATATTGATCATTTTCCTTCTGACTTATTTTGCTGAGCATAATCCCTTCCAACTCCATCTGTGTTGCTGCAAAGATCATGAGTTTATCCTTTTCAATTTTGAGTAGTCTTCCATTGTGTATATGTACCACATGATCTTGATGCGGTCATCTATTTTGGGGCATTTGAATTGCTTCCATACCTTGGCTATTGTGAACAGTGCTGAAGTAAACAAATGGAGTGCAGGTTTCCTTTTGAATTATTGTTTTTGTGTCCTTTGTTTAGATTCCCAGGAGTGAAATCATTGGGTCATGTGGTAGATCCATTTTTAGTGTTTTGAAGGCCTTCCACACAGCTTTCCATAGTGGCTAGATCAGTTTGCATTTACACTAGCAGTGTAAAAGGGTTCCTTTTTTGCCACCTTCTCACTAGCAATTGTTTCTGGGTTTTTGTTGTTGTTTTTGGATGTGGGCCATTCTCACAGCTGTGAGGTGGTATCTCATTGTTTTGAGGTGCATCTCCCCGATAATATGTGATCTTGAACATTTTTTCACATGCCTGCAGCCATCTGTATTTCTTGGGAGAAATGTCTTTTAGATCTTCTGCCCATATTTAGATTGTTTGCTTTGGTTTTGTTGAGCTATATAAGCACTTTATAGGTGGCATTATATAGATATCAGTCCCTGATAAGATGTACGGTGTGCCAGTATTTTCTTTCATTTTAGTAGGGTGTCTCTTCATTGTGGTTGCTGTCTCTTTTGCTGTATAGGTTTTTAGTTCAATGTAGTCTCATCTGTTTATATCCTTCTATGCTTTCTTTGCTACTGGAGACAAGTCCTCAAAAATGTTTCTGAAGTTTATGTCATGTAGTGTTTTGCCTATATTTCCTTCTATGTATTTCATAATTTCATATTTTATATTCAAGTATCCAAGTCCTTTATCAATTTTGAGTTGATTTTCATGTATGGTATGAGATAGTGGTTAATTTTTTTTTTTTGCATGTGGTTTTACAATTTTCCCACTATAATTTATTGAAGGGGCTTTCCTTGTTCTGCTATACACTTTGCTCTTTTTGTACATTAATTGTCCAGTAGATGTGTGGTTTTATTTCAGGGCTCTCAAATCTATTCCATTGGTCTGTGTGTCTGTTTTTGTTCCAGAACATGCTGTTTTAATTATTATGGCTTCATACTATAGTTTGAAATCTGGAAGTGTGATACTTCCACTTTTTCTCTCTTTGCCAAGAGAGGGGAGACGGCCAGGAGAGCTTTGGCTATTCAGGTGTTTTTTGTTTGTTTGTTTGTTTGTTTTTGTGGTTCCATATAAATTTCAGTAATATTTGTTTTATTTCTTTGAAGCATGCCACTGGGATTTTTATTAGATTACATTGAATCTATAATTTGCTTTTGATAGAATGGCCATTTTGACAATATTGATACTCCCAACCTATGAACAGGGTATATGTTTCCGTATTTGTGTCTTCTATTTCTTTTAACAGTGTAACAGTTTTCCCTCTAAAATGTCCTTGTTGATGTTTGTCTTGTGACACAATATATGGTAGATTTTGGATAATGATGAGTGTGCACTTTAGATAAATGTGAATTAATTTTTTTGGGGGAGGGGGTGGTGTGCAGTGTTCTAAAATATCTGTTAGGCCCATGTAATCTAGATCTTTGTCTGGGGCTATTCTGTCCTTGTTTATTTTCTGTCTCGTTGATTTGTCTACTGCTGAGAGTGGGTTGTTGAAGTCTCCAAATACATATGTATTTTCTCCAATTGTTTTCAGTGACAATAGTAATTGTCTAATGTACTTTGGCATTCGCTCAATTTGGTGAGTATATATTGATTTTCCTGGTGTATTGACCCCTTAACCATTATATATGTCCTTTGATGTCTCTTGTCACATCTTTTCCCTTGAAATGTATTCTAATGTTAAGTAAGGGTGTCCTTGCCTTCTTTGGGGAGTCATTTGTTTGTAGAATTGTTTTCTAGCCCTTTACTTTCAAGCTATATTTCTCTTTGGAACTTAGGTGTGTTTCATGGACATACCAGGAGATTGCATTGTGTTTTCTAATCCAACATGTTACTCTGTTTTATTACTGGTGAGTTACCCATTAATATTTAGGGTAATTATTGATACTTAGAAGTCTGTTACTGCCATTTTGTTCATGAGCTTGAGGTTCAATTCAATCCCTTCCTCATTCAGTTCTTCATGTTCATTTCTGTTAGTTTAGAATATAAGGCTTCTTGTAATATTTCTTGAGATGAGGGTTTAATAATAGTGAATTTCCGAAGGTTTTGTTTGTTTGAGAAGTTCCTTATTTTTCCCTCATATAGGAAGAAGTTTTTCAGGATAAAATATTCTTGCCTGGCATTTTTCAATCTTCAATTTGTTTGAATATGTCACTCTATTCTCTTCTTGTCCTAATAATTGTTCCTTTGTAGGTTATATGCTTCTTCCATCATCAACTTCATTTTTTTTTTTTTTTTTTTTTTTGGTCTTGGATCTTGGAAACCTTACTACTTTATATCTGACTGTAATTTTCCTTCATTATTACAGTTTGGTATCCTTCTTTCTTCCTGTATGTCTATTTCCATTGCCTTGTTCATGTTTGGGAAGTTTTCTTCAACTATTACCTTGAATAGATTTTCAGATCTTTTGTCTCTTCTCCTTCTGGAATTACTATGACTCTTTTATTTCCTTTCCTCATGGAGTTAGATAATAAAAGTTAAAAAGTCTCTCTTCATTCTTTTTCCTTTCTCTTTTTCTTTCTTGGTTCTTTTCATATCTGTGTCTTTGAGGTCACTGATTCATTCTTTTATATTGTTTATTCTAGTTCCATGGTTTCCCTGGAATTTTAAAAAATTAATTAATTTATATTTTACATCATTGTTCATTTTTGTACAGTGTTTTCTTCCTCAGGTGTAGTCTCCATAGAATTTCCACCATAGATTCACCCGTGCACCATCACCATAGTTCCTTGTGCTCTTCCCTCCCCTGTTTTGATTCCTCTCCTGTTGCTTTGCAGGGTGACAATGTCGGAAGCAGCATGGGTCAGAGAAATAAATGACTCAAGAGTCCAAGTAGTGAGAAAATGAAGAAGGGTCACTTAGGGGAATCACTCCTCTGGAGATGCAGCCTCATGGTTCACATCTCTGGAGAAATGGCCCACCTATTGTCCCAGTCACACACCTTTATTAGAAGGATTTAGATTCAGGGAATGTGGGCTGTAGGGAGGAAGATGCCAGGTGGGGATGTAGATTGGGGTGTAACACAGTCTAATTCTATTTACACCTGACTTCCTACAGAAGTGGTCAGGCTGGTTATGCTAATCTGGCCATGATGTCTCCTGCTGTTTTCAGCAGATATCCTCAGACACAGGCTTTTGCCCAGGCGGAGGGGCCCTGTCTGACTCTATATTCTGGCTTTAACCAGGACTCGGTGCCAAACTCCATCCCAGGAACAAAGGGTGGGGGCTGAGCCTTCCACACTCTCCCTCCCACTCCACTGTAGAATGTCCCTGATTTATAGTTGCCTGTTAATTTTGTTTTATAATTTATTATTATTTTTCCTGATCCTTTATTTTGTTCCCCTATATTCCTCCTATAAGTGAAACCATATGATATTTTTATTTTTCCTTCTGATTTTTTTCACTGAACATAATCCCTTCCAGCACAATTCATGTTGCTGTGAATGATATGAGTTTATCTTTTTTTGATTGCTGAATTGTATTCCATTCTGTAGATATACCACATCTTCTTGATCCAGTCATCTATTTCTGGGCATTTGGGTTGTTTTCCATGTCTTACCTATTGTAAATTGTGCCACAATAAATGTAGAGGTGCAGTTTCCTTTTGAATTAATGTTTTTGTGTTCTTTGGGTAGATTCCTAGGAGTGAAATTGCTGGGTCATATGGTAGCTCCATTTTTAGTAGTGAGGAAACTCCACAAGCTTTCCATAGTGACTAGACCAGTTTGCATTCTCACCAGCAGTGTAGGAGAGTTCCTTTTTCTCCACATCAGCAACATTTGTTGTTGCTAGTTTCTTTTTTCTTTCTTTCTTTTTTTTTTTTTAATATGTGCCATTCTCACTGGTGTAAGGTGGTATCTCATTGTAGTTTTGATTTGCATTTCCCTGATTATAGAGTGATGTTAAACATTTTTTTTCATATACCTGTTGGCCTTTTGCATTTCCTCTTTGGAGAAGTGTCTTTTAAGTTCTTCTGTCCATTTTTTGAATGGATTGTTTTTTACTTTGTTGAGTCATATGAGCTCTTTGTAGAGCTTTGCAATCAGTGCCTTATTAGTTGTACAGAGTGCAAAAATTTTCTTCCAATCAGTAGTGTGTCTCTTTGTTTTGATTGTCTCTTTTATGTACAGAAGCTTTTTAGTTTGATGCAGTCCCAGCTGTTCATCTTTTCCTTCACTTTATTTGCTTTGAGGGTTGTGTCTTTGAAGATATTACTGAGTTGTATGTCATGTAGTGTTTTGCCTATATTTTCTTCTATATATTTTATGGTTTCAGGTCTTATGTCCATTTTTAAAATCCATTTTGAGTTGTTTATTGTGCATCCTGTGAGGTACAGTGTGGTGTGCCCCTAGCTTCATTCTTTTGCATGTAGCAGTCCAATTTTCCCAGCATCATTAATTGAACAGATTGTCCCTGTTCCGTTGCATATTCTTTGGTCCTTTGTCAAAGATTAGTTGTCCATATATGTGTGGTTTTATTTCTGGATTTTCTATTCTATTCCATTGGTATGTGTGTCAGTTTTTGTTCCAGTACTATACCGTTTTAATTATATGGCTTTGTAATATAGTATGAAGTCTGGGAGTGCGAGACCTCCATTCTCCATTTTTTTAGTCAGGAGAGCTTTGATTATTTCAGGTTTTATTGTGGCTTCATGCGGATTTCATCAGTATTTGTTCTATTTCTCTGAAGAATGTCATTGAGATTTTTATTAGGATTGCTTTAATCTGTAAATTGCTTTCAATAGGATGAACATTTTAATGTTAATTCTTCCAATGCTTGAGAAGCGGATGTTTTTCCCATTTTTGTGTGTCTTCTATTTCTTTTTCTTTTTTTTCTTTTATATTATATATTTTTATTGTTATTTATGTCTTTTACATTTTGTCTTCTATTTCTTTTAACAATATTTTATAATTTTATTTGCATAGGTCACTCATCTCCTTGGTTAGGCTTATTCTAAGGCATTTGTTTTTTTTTTTCAGTTATAAATGGCATTTTTTAAAATTTCTTCTTCTTCAGATTGATTGCTTGCATATAGGAAAGCTAATGATTTTTTTGTGTTGGTTTTGTGCCCTGCTACTTTACCAAACTGGTTTATTATTTTAATTACCTTTTGTGTGGAGTTTTTAGGGTTTTCTATATTATCATATCATCTGCACATAGTGATAGTTTTACTTCTTCTTTCCCTATTTGGATTCCTTGTATGTCTTTCTCTTGTCTTATTGCTCTGCCTAGGACTTCCAGTATGATATTGAAAGCAGTGGTGATGGTGGACATCCTTGGTTTGTTCTTGATCTTAGAGGAAAGGTATTAAGCTTTTCACCATTGAAAATAATATTGTCTCTGTGTTTGTTTGTGACTTTTATTATGTTAAGGTATGTTCCTTCTATCCCAAGAATTTTGAGGACCTTCATCATAAATGAATGTTGAACTTTGTCAAATGCTTTCTCAGCATTAATTGATATGAACATATGGTTTTTATTTTTCTTTTTGTTCATGTGTTGGATTACATTAGCTGATTTTCAGATGTTGAACCATCCCTGTGCCTCTGGGATAAATCCCACTTGGTTGTGGTGCATTATCCTTTTGATGAGTTGTTGAATTCTATTGGCAAGAATTTTATTGAGGTTTTTCGCATGTGTGTTTATTAGGCAGATTGGCTAGTAGTTTTCTTTTTTGTGTTGTCTTTGTTTGGTTTTGTTATTAGTGTAATGTTGGCTTCATAAAATGTATTTGGTAGTATTCCTTCTTTCTCAGTGTTTTTTTTTTTTTTTTAAGAGCTTATGTAGGATAGGCACCAGTTCATTTCTGAACATATGGTAGAATTCATTTGTGAAGCTGTCTGGTCCTGAGCTTTTGTTTTGGGGGAAGGGTTTGATTACTGTTTCAATTTCAGTGTTTGTAATAGGTGTCTTTAGGTGTTCTATTTTTCTTTATCTAGCTTTGGATGATTATATAGTTCTAGGAATTTGTCCATCTTTTCTACATTATTCAACTTGTATGCATATAAATGTTCATAGTAATCTCTGATTATTCTTTTGATTTCTGCTGAAAATGTTGTAATTTCTCCTTTTTCATTTATGATCCCATTTTTTTCCTGCTTTTTTTTTCCTTTGTGAGCCTGATTATAGGTTTGTCTTTTTTGCTTATTTTTTGAACAACCAACTTTTTGTTTCATTGATCTTTTGGATATATATTTTTTAATTTCTATTTTGTTTATTTCTGCTTTGATTTTTATTATTACCTTTTTTCCAATGACTTTTTTTTTGTTGTTGTTCTCTTTCTATTTTTTTGAGTTGTGAGATTAGGTTGTTTCTTTGATTTCATTCTTCTTTCTTGGTGTGAGCCTGTATTGCTTTACACTTTCCTCTTATTACTGCTTTTGCTGTGTCTCATATATTTTGGAAAGTGGTGCCCTCATTGTCATTCATCTCAAAATATTTTTAATTTCTTCTTTGATCTCCTCATTAATACAATTTTCTTCCAGTAGTGTGGGTTTTAATCTCTATGAAGTGGGAGGATGCCTTGCTTTCTTTTCTGGTTTAATTCTAGCTTGATGCCTTTATGATCAGAGATTACAGTTTGTATGATTTTCATCTTAATGTTTCTGTTGATGTTTGTCTTGTGGCCCAATATGTAATTAATCTTGGATAACAATCCATGTACACTTGAAAAAAATGTGTACTCAGGTGTTTTTGGATGCAGTATCCTATAAATGTCTGTTAAACCTATGAGGTCTAGGTCTTTATTTAGGACTCTACTGTCCTTGTTTTTTTCTCTCATTGATCTGTACATTGGCAAGAGTGGGGTTTTGAAGTCTACTACATATGTACTGTCTAATGTCTGTTTTCAGAGATGATAATAATTGTCTGATATATTTTGGTGTTCCTTCATTTGGTGAGTATATGTTGATGAGTGTTATATATTTCTGATGTATTGTCTCCTTAATTATAATGTAGTGACCCTCTAAGTCTCTTTTTACCTTTTTTAGTTTGAAGTCAGTTTTATCTGATAGAAGTATAGCTGTTCCTACCTTCTTTTTTGGTCCATTTACTTGTAGGATTGTTTTTCAACCTTTTACTTTCAGTTTGTGTTTATCTTTTGCCATTAAATGTGTTTCTTGGAGACAGCAGAAGGGTGGATTTTGTTTTTTAATCTGGTCTGCTACCTGTGTCTTTTTTCTGATTATTTAGTCCATTTACATTTAGGCTTAATATTTATACATTGGTGTTTGTATTTGCCATTTTATTTGTCTCTTTGTGATTCTATTCATTACCTTATTCTGTTTTTCATAGCCATTCCTCTGTTGGTTTTGTTTTTAGTGTTTCTTGTAATAATTTTTTGAGTGGAGTTTTAGTAGTCATGGATTTCTGGAGATTCTGTTTGTCTAATAAGGCCCTTATTTTTCCTTCATAGGGGAAGGAAAGAATTGTGGGGTAAAGTATTCTTGGTAGGCATTTGTTGACTTGGATTTTGTTAAATATGTCACTCTATTCTCTTCTTGCCCATAATGTTTCTTTGGGACAGTCTGATGTCAGCCTGATTGGTTTTCCTTTATAGGTTTTCTGTTTCTTCCCCCTCATCTGCTTCATTATTTTTCTTTGTCTTAGACTCTGGAATTTTAATATTATGTATCTTGCTGTATTTTTCCTTTCATTGTGATAATTTGATGTTCTTCTAGCTTCCTGTATGTCTGTTTTCATCTCCATCCTCAGGTTTGGAACGTTCTCTTCAATATCTCCTTGAATAGTTTCTCATTTCCTTTGTCTCTCTCCTCACGTTCTGGGGTTCCTATAACTTATATTTCCTTTCTTCATGGTGTCAGATAGTACTCAAAATGTTTCTTTATTCTTTTTCCTTTATACTTCTCTTTCCTTTTCACTTTTGGGGTTTTTTATTATCAATTTTTTATTGTTGTTATTATTTATGTCTTGTACATTATTGTGTATTCCCCATAGGTTTCCCATCACCAGTTCACCCATGAACCATCACCACATCCCCCGTGCTCACCTCTCCCCCATTCTGAACCCCTATCCTCCCCCTCGCTTGCTGAATATCTCTCTTTTATTTGGTTCCCCTATATTCCTGTTATAAGTGAAACCATTTGATATTTTTCTTTTTCCTTTTGGCTTATTTCGCTAAACATGAGCCCTTCTAACTCCACCCTTTTGGTATTTTTATATCTGTATCTTTGAGAGTACTGTAACTTTCTTCCATTTCATCAATTCTGTTTTCACTACTTTTCCCAGAGCTCCCTAGCTCCTCCATTAATCCTTTAATATCCTGCATTTCCTTCATTTCCATCTTTAAATACTCATTTTCATTCTTCAGTTCATTAATTATATTGCTCATATCTTTCTTTTCCTTTTTGTCTTCTTTACGTTTTTTAATCATGCAATTCTAAATTCTCTATCTGTCAAGAGGAGAAGTTCTTCTATCTGATTGTTGTTGAGTTCTGGGGGCTGATTTTCTTTTTATGGTGTGTCCTTCTCCAGACGGCTTGCTTAGTTATTTGTATTTTTCTTTCTCCCTGTTGTTTGTTTTCAAATTTGTTCTATGTGCAGGGCCACTGTGCCTCTGGTACTGGTGGGCATCTCTTTGGGCTGCTCCTACTGGGACACCAGGGACTGGTGGCCAGACTGAGTCCAGTGCTGTCACTCCTGATTTCACAAGGACAGTGATGCTGTGGTTGGGTTGATGGTTACTATCCCTGAATACCACTGAGTTTCTGTATGGGGCTGGTCTCTTCCCCTACATGTGAATCTTGACCTTTGTTTCAGAGCCCTCCCTCTGCTTGCAATCAGTTCTGGATGGAAAGTGCAGGGTCACCTTCCTCCAAAAGCCTTGCAGTCAGGTCTGCACTTTCCTGGCATCCACTGCTTTGGATTTTTTTTTTTTAACCTCATCCATTGATCTTTTTACATCCTGCTGTTTACTTTCTTGTTTAAAGTTTCAATCTCTATTTTCTGTTTGTGGATTTTGTTTCTGATAGCATTCTACTTCTTTCCTGCATCTTCTTGTATATCACTGATCTGTTTTCCTGAGTTTTGTTTGTGTTGTTCAGATTCTTTAACTTTCCTATTTATGGCAATTTTAAATTCTTCATCTGACAAGAAGAAAAAGTTCTCTGTGCCAGTGATGTTGTGTCCTAGAGATAGAATTTATTTCTTTGGTGTAGTGTTCCCTAGAGCCTTGCTTGGCCAATTGTATTTTTATTTCTGCCCATTGTCGTCTGTTGGGTTGTTCCAGGCTTGTGTTGTCAGGACAGGTGTCTATTCAGTTGGGGCCTATTGGCAGGAATTCTGGACACTCCTACAAGGGCATCAGTGGTCTGGAGGTTTGGGCTTCTGGAACTGTCAGTGGGGCCTCCCAGACTTCTGTAGCTGGTGAGCAGGATTTCAGGGCACTTTTATTGTGGTAGGGTGCTCCAGGCTGCTAGGGTCTATATACAGGGCCTACTGTGATTCCTTCCTAAGTTTGGGACATCAGGGCTGCTGGGGATGGTGCTCAGGGACTCCCACAGCTCCAGAAATTCTTTTTTTTTTTTAAAGATTTATTTATTTGTACATACAAGCTGGGTACAGGCCAGAGGCGTGGGGTGGCGAGAGGGTTCACTAGAGACAGAGCGGGGAGCAGCACAGGCAGATCAGAAATACACTGCTGAGGGGAGCAGCGGGCGAGGGAGGAGAGATCCGCCGCACCATGTAGGATTCTCCCCGGCCAGGCGTCGAACTCACATCGCTGCTGCCGACAGCTCCACAACGTAGCGCTCAACCGCTGCGCCACCAGGGAGGCCCAGCTCCAGAAATTCTTACATGAAAATAAATGCCTAGTTATAATTTTGGGCAGTTTTTGGATTATCTTTGCTGCTACAGCTAGGTTCTTCCTGTCATAGCACATGTTTTTGAAAACTCAGCATTTTAAAATGATGAAAAACCACTTTTCTCTGCTTAAGCAGTGATAGTAAAATATGTCTTCTGAATTTATTTATTTTTGATCTCCCATAGCTCTACAACTCAAAAGAGTGTCTTTAAAACAAGAATAAAATATTCACATTATAACATTTAAATTAGTACAAAGTTCTATAATAATTAAAATGGTAGTTTCTAATATGACTATTATATTTAAAAGTAGACAAATAGCTATTTTTGTGTATACAAAATACATCTTGTTTCATGTCCACAGTTTGAATAGTTTTCTCTTTGAATTCTCTATTCAGGTATTTAACTGATTTACAGTTTTGGTTATAAATCACCATGGTACTCCAAGAAATACATTGCATGACTTGCTAACAACAAACAGGAAATGAAAGAAAAAATAGAAACATAAAGGATCAATTATCCCATGTATCATACAATTTTAAGTCAGTTCCTTGGGTATAGAAGAGTCAAAGGCATAATTTTCCTCTAAAAAAAAAAATCACTGCTCCATTTAATGCTCAGTCATTTGACAATTGCTTAGATTCATGTTTTTTAAAGCATTAGATAGGTGAAGGAAAAACATTTACTGTGCATTCAGCAGAAAAGTTTAAGGCCTGCTCTGCATTTTGAATTACAGAACTAGAAGAATGGGTTTATAGAGAATGAAGATCTTAGCCAAATTTATCCCCTAGAATTTCATTTTCAAGAAATCTGAGTAAAGTAGGCTGTAGTTGCATATGACTAAAGCATCAGGAAAAAATATGTTATAAATAATTCAACTAAATGAAGTTAGTGAAATTCAAAAGATCAACTTTTTTTTAAAGATTTATTTATTTATGCATACAAGCTGGGGTGCATGCAGGCTAGAGGTGTGGGGCGGTGAGAGGGTTCACCAGAGACAGAGCGGGGAGCAGAGCAGGCGGATCAACTGAAATGAACTGCTGAGGGGAGCAGCGGGTGAGGCAGGAGAGGTCTGCTGCACCACGTGGGAATTTCCCGGCTCGGCGTCGAACTCAGGCCACAGCTGCTGACAGCTCCACAGCACTATGCTTAACCCATTGTGCCAACAGGGTGGCCCAAGATCAGCATTTTTACATTGATCTCTTGGTCCTAATATTTAGGAGCCTAATATTGTTTTTGAATTCTCTATTCAGGTATATACCCAATCTACATTTTACTTTCAATTACACAGTTTTATAAATACCTCAAATTTAACATATCCAAAATTTATTTCTTCTCCCTCTGACCCAAACTTGATCATTCCATTATTTTCTCAGTAAATGGAAAGTCATCCTTTTATTAACTCAGACCTTGAAATCATCTTAGTCTCACAATTATGCAAAAGATAACAACTAATTTAAGATGATTAAAAAATAAATCCCTATTTCACTCACATTGTGAGCTCAATCTACCAGACAATCCTGCAGTCTTTATCTTTATATTATTCACAAAATCTTTCACTATTTCCAGTATAATGCAATATTCCATGTAGTTCAATAAAGAAAAAAAAATGACTCGGAATAATGGGAAAATCTAGCTGTGGAAGTAAATTTTGTTAAGTCTTGCAATGATGATAAAAATTGTAGGAAGGTGAACAGAAATGAGAATTATACAGTAGGTCAGGCACACACTGGAAATGCAGTGGTGTACAGACAAATATGCTGCCCACCTTCATGTAGTTTATGTGGTAAAATAGAGGGCAGATCAATCAATGAGCAAACAAGGCAATAATAGATTAAGTCCCATGAGTGAAATTCAGTGGGTGATAGTTTGAAAATAATAGAATTCATCTTCAGATATCCAGTAAAATCTTTGAGGGAATGATTTTGGGCAGAAAGTTTCTGGAGAAGTATGAGCTGTCTTATGAAAGACTGTATAGGCAGAAGGGGCAGTGAGTATTAAACCCAGGGGAAGGAGAGGACTCGTGTGTGTGTGTGTGTGTGTGTGTGTGTGTGTGTGTGTGTGTGTGTGTGTACTAAAAATTGGTCAGTGTGTCTGCAGGGTAGCAAGCAATGGGAGTGAGAGAGGTGAAGTTGTCTTTGAAGCCAGATTGAATAAGCTTTTATATCCAGATAAGGAATTAGACTTTTATTCTAGTACAAAAAAAAAGTCACTGGAAGGTTTTAACACTTCAACACTGGACGGAGTCACAGAGCAAATTTACTATTTAGAGAGAGGAGGTCATGGTCTGAATACAAAGGCTGAAGTAAATTGACATTTCTCCTATTCCTTAAATCCCCTCTTCAAGACCTAAAACTGGGAGCACCTAGGTTTATACTAGATTTTGAAAATTCTGTAGCTGGAAACTACCTTTTCAAATAATTGACTGGAATTTCAGTTTACATTTTCTGCTGTGTTTTCAGCCATAGTTTCAGCTTGTGGTGACAGCAGAAATTCGCTGGTAAAAATTTCTGGCCTGATGAGGGCAACATTTGATCATTTCATTCAGTGGGACTGGATTAATAAAACTAGAACAGTATTTATGAAATGACACTGATATTTTTAAATTATTGATAGTCCTAAAATGTCAGACTCTTGATGTTGGTCTTCATTTTAGGTATTTGGCTTTAATGTACATATTTTTGTGTTTAATTTGTTTAAAAATTATATGCATGCATATACTTCATAAGGAATTTATAGCAAAGACAAAACACACACACATTTAGAAATAATTGATGTGCTAGCAACTATTTACATATTTATACTGATAGTTGTCATCTCAACAATGACAATAACATCATGCATTTCTGTGACAGACATCTATGTTCATGTTGTCATAAAATTTCAAGCAATAAACAAGTGAAATTAACATTTTGGTAGTTACTTCAATTCTATAGTTTATTATATATTATATATAGTTTATTATATATTAAATGAATTTTTTATATTTAAGATCTCAGATTATTTTTAGCTATAACTCTATTAAAAACTAAACAAAACTTTTCCTTCCTTGCAATATCCTCACTACAGATAGATCTAAGCAAATAGTTAAATATGGTAGGATACTTACCCACTTCTGATACTACTTGGTTTTCACAACCTCCTCTTGCATTCTTTGCTATCTTCAGCCATTGAATTTAGAGTTGTTAGTTTCTATTGCCTTAAGGGTTTTTTCTTCCAACAGTTACTGAAAATTTCATGGAGGTCTCTTGAAAGCCCCAGAGCTGTTGACCCTACAGAATGAATTTTTAATGGGGTAAATTTCAGGAACACAGCCAAGTCATGTGGGACTATTTGGGATCTGGAAGGGTTTTCTTTCCTTAAATAACATCTACCATGAGTACCCTTAAAATGGTCACCTATACAATATTTATCCTAAGGCTAAACCTGCTTGAAATAAATTTGTTTCACAAAAAGTTATCCTATAACTTCATAATATAGGCACTCAAAAATTTTTATCCTTGATTATGCTTAAAATGTCATTATGATTCCCTCTTAATGGTTATTTAATGTTGTCATAAGAATAAAGCAGTATAATAATTAATTACATAAAACTAATTAGTGTTTGCATTCTACTTTTCTCTTGCAATTCCTTCATAAACAGAAGCTAATTAATATATTAAACACCAATATTTTGTCTCAAAGAGTATAATGCTCTAGATTATGGTTTATTATTTTTTTACTTTTTAAAAAGATTTATTTATTTATGCATACAATCTGGGGTAGAGGCCAGGGTTGTGGGGTGGTGAGAGGTTTCACCAGAGACAGAGTGGGGAGTAGAACAGGCAGATCTACTGAAATACACTGCTGAGGGGAGGAGTGGGTGAGGCAGGAGAGGCCTGCTGCGCCTTGTGGGAATCTCCCTGGCTGGGTATCGAACTCAAGCTGCAGCGGCTCTGGATAGCTTCACAGTGCTGCACTTAACCCATTGATTATGGTTTGTTTTTAGTTCAAGAGCTTCTTTAACATTTTTATTTGGTACTGCATACTACAACAAAAGGTAGATATTTTTCTCTTTCGTTTATTACAAACTAGGTAAGAAGTGTTCAGATCTCTTAGTCCACCCATTTGCATTTGTAAGAGCCCTAGAAACAAGGGGAAGACTATCTCTTTCTTTGAGGAGATTATTTTAGTAGGACAAAATGAAAAAAAAAATTCTGATATAAAATGCGTATTCCTTTGCAACAGGTGAAGATTGACTTGTAGACAACTGCAGCCATTTCATAGCCTGTATTTTGTTCAGGTTATATTGACTTGGACAGTGGTCAAAGTTCTTTGCACGTTAGCATAACTATATGTTTAGAAGTCCTTCACTTTCACAATACAATTTGTCTGGGGATTTCAGTTCCCAAGTTACCTTTTCAGTGTTGATTTGTTAATGAATCTGTTATCCTCAACTTTAAGTGTAAATTGTAACCTCAACTAGTCTTTAGGCTTTTAAAGTAATTATTGTGATGAACAATTAGATGTTATCCCCATAGTTGTTGGTTTGTTTTTGTTTATCTTAATTATTGTCTATTTTCATATATTTGGGTTTTTTTTCCTCCTGTTTACTTTGGGAATACTTGTGTCATTTATTATTTAGCTCTTTAAAATAGAAATTTGCATCATTGATTTAAAACTTTTTTTGAGATATATTTTCAAAGCTACAATTTTTCCTATAAGTTCTGCTTTGAGATGTTGCATTTTTATTGTAATTGATTGCAAAATACTTTAAAATTGTACTTATTGTAGTGGGGAGAACTATCGGGGCGAGGCCAGAGGCCCTGTGGTGAAATAATTCACCAGAGACAGAGAGGAGAACAGAAAAAGGTGGATTTATTGAAATATAATGCTAAGAGAAGCAGCGGGTAAGATGGGACAAGTTTGATCACAGATGATTTGAGGGTCTCTATAATACTGTGTTTTTGAGGGCTTTCTAACATGGGGTGCCAGTTTATCTGCTGGGATAGCTGGTCTCAAGTTCTGGCCTTTGATACAGAATGTGTCCTGGCCCTGCTTCTACATTCCTGGAGCTGGACTGATTTTTCTGGTCTTTGTGGTTGTGATATGGTCTTGTCCCCAAGGTAAACTTATCAGTTCTCTTATCTAGTCAAACCTCCCAAACCCACCAACTGGACCAGAAGTGGGGGCTTAGTTTTTAATCTTATTAAATTATATCCAGCACTTCTTGGTGAATCATGGTTATTGAAAACTATGCCTTTTAATTTCCAAATATATGGTGGATTTATATCTATCATTTTTACTTATAAGAAATTAATGTCCAATATTATGACAGGTCATTCTTTGCAAAATTTTATTTAAAAAAAATTAATGAGATCTTTATATTTACTAATTTTTTTAAGTTTTTGCTAGTTTTATGTATCATCAAGAGAGGGTTGTAAAAGTCTCCAATTATATTGTAGATTTGACTATATCTCCTTTTTGTTATGCTAGAATTTACTTTGTGTTTTTTGGATCTCTCCTATCAGTACCTATGCATTTATCATTTTAAAGTTTATGGGAAATTGACTCTATATTTCTTTTCTTTTTCCTATTCTCCCTTGTCTGACAATCTACCTTGTCTCATATTAACTCTTCCACACCACCTTTTTAATGATTACTTTTTTCATGGCATATATTTCTATATTTTTTCTAGTCTTTTATTTTTTTTAAGTATGTATCTTTAATTTGTTTTTTTAAAAAAATCTAGTTTGACATTCCCTGATATTTAATTGGAATCTTTCATCAACTTAAGCTTTATGTAAAATATGATTGCATTTAGAGCTACCAGTTTTTCTGTTTTTATTCTGTTTTACTTATTTTTCTCCCATTCTGTTCATCTTTCCCTGCCTTATTTTGGGTCAATGGAATATATTTTAGTACTCCATTGTATAGCATCTGTTGATTTTTTTGGTCATACTTCTATTTTTTTAAATAGTATATTCATGGTCAGTTAAGTTATGAATCTTCAAGGTATCCCTGGTGGTGCAATGGATTAAGTGCAGCACTGTGGAGCTGTTGGCAGCTGCAGTACGAGTTTGATGCCCAGCCAGGGAGATTCCCACATGGAGCAGCAGATCTCCCCGTCTCACCCGCTGCTCCCCTCAGCAGTGTATTTCAGTTGATCTGCCTGTTCTGTTCCCCACTCTGTCTCTGTTGAGCCCTCTCACCGCCCCATACCTCTGGCCTGCATCCCAGCTTGCATGCATAAATAAATCTTTTAAAAAAAGATATGCATCTTCAACATATCAAAGTCTCTTTAGGATAAAGGACAAAACACTGAAAAGCAAGAAAATACATCCCACACTCATAAGAATTCAAGCAAATTTGTACAAATTTAAAGATAAGCAAAACAGACTAGACACTGTCTTCATCTTTTACTACTACTTTCTGAATATCTCCCCAATATAAACACTCTAGTGTGTATATGTTCAGTGCAAGAAAGATTGTCAGCACATTTGAAACAATATCTAGTCTGAATACATTTCAATGTGGTGTAATAATATTTTACTATAACATATAAAAGTAAACTACTTTCTTAGTATTGTAACACTTCATGTAAAGTAAGAATATCAGAGACTGGATTCTGGTAACTTTTTGTAAAGAGTTTTGCTTTTATTTAGTGCCAGAGATTTAATTGTTTGCAGGTCACCTTTGAACTTGTTTCTCCTTGTTTGAAGTATCTTATTAGCACAAAGTCTTAGGGAAAATTCGCTACACTTTGACCTTGTGGATTTTAATGACCAGCTATAATAGTTTTAGCCAAGTTTGTCATACTTAGCAGTATGCAAACACCAAACTCTGTTTTTTTCTGCAATGGTTAATAGCTTAAATATCTGCTCAACAGTTCAGTCTTCCAGCTGCTACTTTGCACTCTGATCTTCAGCATCTCTGCTCTTTAACATTATATGAACAGTATATGTGCAGTTCATAGGTCAGCCATGGACTGGAGGAAGCTTGTGTACATATTATCAGGCTTTGTCTTTATGGTACCTTCCTTTCTAGAATTTCCTTTGTTAATTTCCAGCTACTCTGGAAGTCTCAAACTCAACCCACTGATACATAAAGCAATGTCCTTGGAGTTTTTTGCTTGAATACCAGCTTTTCTGAATCTGGAAAGACCAGGAGTGTGCCCTCATGAGAAATTAAAAAAAAAAAAAATAGGTGCATTCTTTCTTTCAAGAGTCAACTTCCTTCAATTTGTCTTCTTTTGATTGTTCTCCAGGTTCTTCAGATACTGGTTTATATAGTTAATCCAGAATTATTCACTTTATAATTTCACATTAAAGTACTGTTATTCCCAGAACTGGAAGTGTAAAAAATATTTTTAAATATTAAGGTTCCCTTATTTAAACTGCTGAGGGCGATTCTGACTCACACAGGTCTTAGCAAGTCATATGATTGAGATATGCACAAACTATGCAATGAAATAATCAGTCCTTTTTAAAAAATACTTTCATCATTGATTTCTTTATTATATGTTGAATTAAATGAAGAGGCTACGAGGAAATAATGTGTTGAATAAAGCAGAGGTCATTGTATTTTTCTTCTTGCTTAAAAGAACTTCTACTTTTGGGAACACCTTATTTTATTTATTCTCTACATAATTACTCAAGCTTATTTCAAGAACCTTTAGTTTAGGTTTCATAAATTGATAATTGAAAGTACCCAATCTTTTTACTTATTAACTAACAACCCTCTGTCCTAGTTCCCTCCACATATGGCCCCATAGTAAGGAGTTCCATACTCAACAAATTAATCATGCAGATCTAACAAATAACATAAAAGTGTAAATTTGGCCTGCTTGGGCAAACATCACAGGATTCCAGAAAATTGGGTAAGTTGGAGAAAATAGCACTCTATATTGACCTCACCGGATTGGCTTGCCATTTTTTCCCTACTCCTCTCAGAAGGACAGGAGCTAAGAATACATGAGGACATCTTTAATCTGATACAGGTTATGAAAAACATATAACAAATGCCATATTTAATAGGAATTTTAACAGTGACATAATACAAACTTTCTTCCTACTCAAGGAATCAAACAAGGGTATTAGTTTTTAATGGCTATTATTTGCAAATGTTTCTAGGCAGTGCAATAGGAAAAAAAAATACCATGGTGTCTTAGTCCATTTGACTGCTGAAACAAGATATCACAGACTGGGTGGCTTCTACAAAATAGAAATTTATTTCTTACAGTTTTGGCATCCAGGAAGTCCAAGATCAAGGTGCTGGCAGAACGGTGTAGGGTGAGGTCTCACTTTATGGTTGTTGACCAGCAATCTTCTCACTATGTCATTACATTGTAGAAAGTTCTGCGGGATTTATTTTATAAGGGTATGATCCCATTCATTAGGGTTCTGTCTTCACAACTTAAATACATCCCAAAGTTCTCTTATCTGAATGCTAGCACCTTAGGTTTAGGTTTCAGCATATGAATTTTTGAGGGACACACACATTCTGCCTTTATCAATTAATATAAAGAGACTCTGTCTTTTTAAGTTCTTTTGTTTTTCCACTTTTGGAAACAAGTCCATTTTCATCCTTTATTTCATTATCTCCCTCTCAACTGGAATGTTCCTCCTGCAAGCCTATGCAAATCCTATTTTCCTATGCTCAAAACAAGTTTCATGTGCTTACAAAACTACTGAGAGTCTTTTAGTCTACACTGATGATCTTCTTCTTCTGTGAAATCTATAATATTTATAGTAGACAGCATTTATGGTTTAATTTTATTGCCTTTGTACAGTGTAAATTGTACCTCAGTTTCCAATGTCTTTTAAAAAAATTTTCCCATAAGTATTTTTTAAAGATTTATTTATTTGTGCATACAAAAGTGTAGACCAGAAGTGTGTGGGGTAGGGGGATGAGAGGATTCACCAGAGACAGAGTAGGGATCAGAACAGGTGGATTTACTGAAATACACTGTTGAGGGGAGCAAAGGGGAGACAGGAGAGGTCTGCTCTGCCATATGAGGATGCTCCCTGGCTGGGGATTGAACTCATGCTGTAATGGCTGTGGATAGATTCACACTGCTGAGACTTAACCCCTTGGGCCACCAGGGAGGCCCATTCCCACAAGTTTTAATTTTCCTTTATTACTTTATTGTTGGTTTTGGTACTTAAGGTTTTTTTAAGTGTGAGGAAAGAAGAAATTGTAGCGGGAATATTCATTTGGGATATATACATGTATCAGTACTATCCAGTTCAAACACTCTACTTGACAGATGAGAAAACTAAGGGCTCCATAAGTTAAATTGTTACAGCGGCCCCTCTGCTAGAGTAGCAGGCATGACAGCTTTGTTGGCACACAGTGCCTTAGGGTGAAGCCTGAAGGCAACTGAGGGGTGGCTTCCTCTACTACCTCCTTCAGTCTGCAGATCAGCACAGGACACTCGGAAAGCAGCAGGACTTTCTCCTCCCATTTCCCAAGCACGCAGCCTGCTGGCAGCACCCAAGCCGCCCCTATAACATGGTGGCTGCAGTTACTGCAGCAGCAGTGGCCACCCCATTCCACAGCAAGCTAGTTCTGGGGTTCCAGCAGCAGAAGCCCCTTCTCTCCAGCCCCACATTTCCTGGTTTGGATCCTTTGGGAGATGCACTGGGCTCTCCTGGGGGCATCTCCAGTATTACAGCTCCCTGAAGCTGCAGGGAGAGAGTCTGCCTCACTCAGGACCAACGTGGCGTTTCCCAGTGGCAGCCTACCCACTGAGGGGTGCCAGGTGCAGTGTGTCTCTGGCCCCATTGAGGCCCACTCTTGCCATAGCTCCCCTAGAGCCCATCAGCCCACAAGCCTGCGCTGAGTTCAGTGCAGATCAGGTCTGGACAGGTGCCAGGCATTTTTCCCTTTTGAATCTGGAGCCAGGTTCATGAATGGATCAGTCAGGTTCAAGCTCAATGGACTAATCAAGTTCAAGCCTTTCAGCTATATTCATGGTGGTGAGTTTATCATATGTATCAAAAATAGAGTAAACTGTTGCCTAAACAGCAGCAATCAAACAGTTGTTGAAAATGGTCCAATCAGGCTTGTAGTGTGGGAACCCTGAAGAGGATATAAAGCAGAGCACAAACTAGCTCGATTCATTTAGCAGATGGTCACCAAATAGAGGTTTTGGCAGATGACCTCTGAAGAAGGGACATTAAGCAGATGACCTTAGAAGATTCCACAGATATCCAGACCTCTGCAGACCTCCAGATGTCCTTAGAACTTTGCAGGAACTTAGCTGCTGCATCTGCCTCTGACACCACCTGAAAAGAGCATCATTATCCTGGGCCCAGTGTTTCTCTGAAAGAACTATTCGTAGTTGGTGTAAACCAATAGCTCACTAAGAGTTGTAAAACTGGTGTCTCTGATACTGCCTCCTGATGTCGGACACTGACTAGCACTTTAACTAGTACAGAGCAGCACTGCGGAGCAGTGACTGGCTCTCTGCATCTGGCCACCTTTGAGAGCCGTCCACTGCCTCTGATCATTGAGCACTGCCGCTTGGTGCTGTTCAGTCTGGTGCTGTCCAACCCGGCCTTCAGATTGTTGCTGTGAACTGCTGCAGCGTCACCTCCGTGGCTCCACTTGTGAGCACCTCCAGCTCCCGCTGGGAGTTGGATGTTGTCCATTGCTGATCAGTGTGCTACCAGCTGCAGACCCTTGTCAAAGGGACAGCGCTATGTTGCATGAGTGGCCTTGGTTTTGGTGACAGTACTGAGATTTAACCCCTAGGTTACCAGGGAGGCCCCCGGCCTTGATTTTGGACTACTGGAGACTATGGACTCTGTCTGGTATGAGACAGCTGGCTACTTGTGGTCTTAAAAACTCTTTCCTTTTCCCCAAATCTGTTTGATCCTGAATAATCTCGCAGTTGCCAGTACACAAGTGAGAACCCACAGACTGTGACCTGTCCCCTGTTTGGCACTGTTTTAAATTGATCAATCCAAAATTTAATGACCAGATCACAGATATATAAGTCTCCTGTTTGTTTTTCTTTCCATCAAATTTATGACACTCAGTAGACATAGGAAAAGGTACTTCCCATTCAGTATCAAAATACGGATTTTTTTTCTCTCTTCTTCTATATTCTCTCTCCTAGTTAGAAGAACTGAATGACAGAATCTGATTCTGTAGAGCCAAAGAGAAAAAATGAACTATTTTCTCTATGAAATTGGGAGTACCTGATGACCTCATCCAGTCACCTAAATTTGGTAATCAGGAAGACTCTGAGATAGTCTTACTCTGTTATTTTTGTGATTTTGATTTTATAGTATTGATTACCCTTTATATATCTTACAGACAAGGAGACATACTGGTTGTGGAAAAACTGAGTTTCTCTCCTATATAGACTATCTAGTCTTAAGCAAAATTAAACTTTATTAAGAAAGTTGTATCATCGCTATATTAATAAAGTATATTAATTCTACTCCAGTATGCATTTGCATTATACCACATAATGGCATCCCAAAACAATTTCAACAAATGCAAAAATTGAAGTAAAACCATGAAGCTTTACATATAAGACACAAACTTTTCTAATCCAAAAATCTGGATGATTGATATTAATCACAAGCTTCAGTTCATTAACGTTACTTGTAGTTTCTTTGTCAATAGCATAATGTGAAAAAAGTAGCAATTGTTTTCATGAAATTGGTGAAGAATTGAAATATTCTTGTTGAATATTGTTGAATTGATGAAGAATTTTTTAGTGATAAACTATTAATAAATTTAATATACTCACCAAATTTTTAACACATGGAAAATATTTGTGTAATGTACTCAAAAATAAAAGTATCAAAATGAAAGTAAATGTTTCCGGTGAAACCTCTAAATTTTCAATAGTAATTTGTGAGTAGTTTTTTTTTTTTGTTATACTTATGCGAATTCAATGCAGTTTTACTAAGAAATCATGGTATTCAATTTCAAATAACCGTACCTATATTGAAAAATAATGGAAAAAAGGATATCCCCCTCTGTGTGTGGAATGTTTAAGTTCTGTTATAGTTTTGTTGATATTATATTTAGATATCAGTGGTTATTTACCAGAAAAAGAATCATGCATTTGTTTTATTTTTTTCTTCTACAAATATTTATTTCCTCCAACTCTCACTTTTTCAATGTGACCATATAGATCATGTTCATTTTGATTCCAGTAACTACTAGAAATACAAATGAAATATTTGTTTTGTTTATTCTCATAGTAGCTCTGCTTTATGTGTTCATTTTCTGTAAATAAACATTGTATTCATTTTCAATTGCACTTATTAGTAAAATGGTTATACTAATATATATTCACACCTCATTTAGATTTTTTGATCAGTAATTTATTGTTGTGTTATCTACACATTCCATTTTTAATTTTAACATTTTATTGCTGCAAAGTAGGACATTTGGGCTAAATGCCACTTTTTATTTAATCAACTTTTACATTTTTATTTTATTATTTCAATCAAGTGAGATAGTCTTATTTGATATATTTTGCAATATATTAGACGAGTTTTTTTAACTTTATTGCATATGGAATTACACAGGAGCACTTTTAAAAACCCTTATGTCAAGACTCTAACTTAGTCCAATTAAATCAAATCTCTAGAGGTTGAATACAGATATCACTTTTTAAAATGGTGTTTAGGTAATTTCAGTATGGACCCATGTTTGAGAAACACTGAAATAGATGAAGGAAAATGCTGACATTATAGAAAGTTAAGGCTGACCTTGTTTTATCTATAAATTTCTTTTTTACAAATGTTATGATCTGAATTATTTAAATTTTTTCTGAGCTTTAATTTATTTTATGTAATCTTTGATATATGAAAAATATATGCAATATAAATGTAACGTATGAAGTTCAATAAAATTATAAATACTATAAGCCCACCATATAATTTAATAACTAAAAATTATAGTGTACTTTTCATTCATAATCATAGCTAGCTTCTTGAACTCATAGGTAACCAGTGTTTTGAATCATATCTTTCACTTGTTTTTGTGAAAATATTTATAATTGTGTATGTTTCAATTACTAGCATATTATCTAGTTTAGCTTGGTTTATTCTCTATAAAATATTTCTTAACTATATTTAAAATATGACTCATTATTCTTTTTGTTCAATCAATATTATAGGTCAGACCATGTTGCTTTATGTTGCCCTAATAATTCAATTATTTCCACAGAGGTCTAATATTTCTTTGTGGAAATACACCATAATGTATTTTTAATATTAATCATTAATACTCATTATAATTATTATTTTATTTTTTAAAGATTTATTTATGCATACAATGTTGGGGTGCAGGCCAGAGGTATGGGGCAGTGAGAGGGTTCACAAGAAACAGAGTGGGGAGCAGAACAGGCAGATAGACGGAAATACACTGCTGAGGGGAGAAGCAGGCAAGGCAGGAGAGGTCTGCTGCGCCATGTGGGAATCTCCCTGGCCAGGCATCGAACTTGCTTGTAGCTGCTGACATCTCTACAGTGCTGCGCTTATCCCCTTGTGCCACCAGGGAGGCCCTGTAATTATTATTTTAAATAACATTTAAATAAATAACAAAATTATATTTTAAATAATATGTTATGAATATATATAATTCTTAATACTTATAATTAATTTTTGTTATTGCAAAGAAAGTTACTTTGACAATTTTTATACAGACTCCTGAAACATGTGTGGTATCATTTTTTCCTGTGCTATTTTTAGGAAAGGGATTAGTGGGGCATAGGTTATATTCATGTGTAGCTTTACGATAATACTATTTCCCTCCCTAATCCCAATAGTGGTATTGATTTGTATCTTCAGCAGCAGATATAAAACTTCTCACTGCTTCACATTCTCACCAACAGAATTATCACATTTATTTTAGGTATCTTGTAGATAAACAATAGTTTATTGTAGTGATTTCAAAAAGTTTTATTGTTTTCTTTGTTTGCTTTATTTGTTTTATAGAGAAAGATCTGTTTACAATACTATATATGATTTTGAGGAATTGGTTAGCAAACCTACTGATCTTTGTTACCACACCATACCCACCATGACAGATCCATAATCCACCACCACAGTTCATTGAGTACCTCCCCTGTTGCTCTCTACTTCTATCTTCTTCCTCAAGAAATCTCAGTCCTAGGTCTTATTTCTCGGGTTTGTCTATCATTAGTTTTGTTGGTTCCTTTGCTATGTTTCTTTATATTCCACAAGAGCGAGGTACTCAGGTACTCTGTTATTTGTCTTTGACTTTCTGAGATATATCATTTAGCATAATCACCTCCAGTCTCATCCATATTATTGCAAATGGCAAGATTTTATCTCTTAATGCCCAAGTAGTATTCCATTATTTGTATATACCACACTTTCCTTGTCCACACATTTCTCAATGGGTAAAGTTTGTTTCCATAACTTGACCGTTGTATATTGAGCGGTACTGAGTGTATATATTCTTTCAAATTAGCATTTAGCCTTCTTTGGATAAATAATGAGGGCAATTGTGGACTCTGTGGTAGATCTATTTTTGATATTTTGAGAAATCTCCATACTGCTTTTCATAGAGGCTGGGCAAGTTTACATTCCTTTTCTCTACACCATCACACTTAGGTGTTTCTGTTATTTCTGATATGAGCCATTCTCACAAATATGGTATTGTATTTTTGTTTTGATTTGCACACCCCTCATGATAAGTAATGATGAGTACCTTTTCATGAACTTATTGGCCATTTATATGTCATTTTTGGAGAGTTGTCTCTGTAACTCTTGGGCTCATTTTTTGATTGGGTTGTTGGTTTTTCTGGAGTTCTGTACAAGTTCTTTGATTATTTTGAATATTAGCCCCTTGTCAGATGTATGATGAACAAATATATTCTCCCATTTGGTCATTTGTTAGGATATCTTCATTTTATTAATAGTTTCTTTTGCAGTGCAGATGCTTCGTAATTTGCTGTAATTACATTTATTTCTGTCGTTTCTCTTATCATAGTGGATGATTACATATAAAATAATTGATGTCAAAGTCATGAACTGTTTGGCCTATGTTTCCTTCTATTTATTTATGGATTTAGGTCTTACATCAAAGTCTTTCATCCACTTGGAGTAAATTTTTTTAAAAGATTTATTTATTATACATACAAGCTGGGGTGCAGGTCAGAGTTATGGGGCAGTGAGAGGGTTCACCAGAGACAGAGTGGGGAGCAAAACAGGCAGATCGACTGAAATACACTGCTGAGGGGGGCAGCAGGCAAGACAGGAGAGGTCTGTTGCGCCATATGGGAATCTCCCTGACTGGGCATCAATCTTGTGCTGACAGCTTCACAGTGCTGTGCTTAACCCATTGTGCCACCAGGGAGGCCCTCTTGGAGTAAATTTTTTGTATGGTGTGAGAGAATTTCCAGTTTCATTTTTTTGCCTTTTTTTTTTTTTGCATAGGGCTGTCCGTTTCTCCAGCACCATTTATTGAAGGAATTTTCCTTGTGTAGATTGTGTTCACTTAGCTTATTTGTCTAAATTAACTGTCCATATAAATGGGTTTATTTCTGTGCATTCAACTGTATTCCATCCATCTGTGTTTCTATTTTTATTCCAATACCAACTGTTTTGATTACTATATCTTGGTATTATAGTTTGAAATCTGGGAGTGCGATACCTTCATTCTTCTGTTTTGTCAAGAATTCTTTGGCCATTCAGAGTTTCCTCTGATTCCACATCAATTTCAGTAATGTTTGCTTTATTTCTCTGAAGTATGTCATTAAATCTTTAAGTATTGCACCAAATTTATAGATTATTATGGCTAAAGTCATTTTAACAATGTTATTTCTTACAATCTGTGAATAAGCAATATCTTTAAATTTCCTTGTGTCTTCTTTCTTTTAACAATGTATGATAGTTTTCCTTAAACAGTTTATTCACCTACTTTGTTAGGTATATTTCTGGGTATTTAATACTTTTTGATGCTATTGTAAATAATATTGTTTTCTTGATATTGTTATCTTCAAGTTGATTATAAAACATAGAAATGCCATGGATTTTTTAAGATATCGATTTTATAGCCTGCTACTTTATTTTTTTTCAAAAGATATATTTATTAATACAAGAGCTGGGATGTTGGGGGTGAGAGGGTTCACCAGAGACAGAGCGAGGAACAGAACAGGCAGATCTACTGAAGTACACTGCTGAGAGGAGCAGCGGGTAAGACCAGGAGAGGTCTGCTATACCATGTGGGCTAGCTCCCTGGCTGAGGATAGAACTTGTGCTGCAGTGGCTGCCGATATGCTGAGACTTCATAGTGCTGAGACTTAACCCCTTATGCCACCAAGGAGGCCCAGCCTCTACTTTATTGTATTGATTATTTTTGTAATATTTTAGTGGCCTTTGTCTGACTTTCTCTGTATCATGTCATCTGTAAATAATGATAATTATTTATTATTTTCCTATTCAGGTTCATTTTATGTTTTTCTCTTGCTTAATTGCTCTACCTAGGACTTTCAATATAAGTAGAATAGTAGTGGTAGATTGGTCCTGAAATAATTTCTAGTTCTAGCAGGTGAGGTGAGTGTTTCTTAGTGAGGAATGCAGGATGTTATGTAGATACTAGTCAGGTCTGACCAAAGGACCAAGGAGACCTCAGCTTACATCTGCCTGGGTCCCTTTTCCATAACTCAACTGAGGAGGCACTTGATCTGTGTCAACTGTTCCCCTCTTGGGGAAGTTCTAGGTGGTGCTAAGCCACATGCCACATATATGCTGCTTGACACTATTTCAGGCGTATACCTCGTCTGATCATCCTGGCCAGGGCAACGGTACCCTGCCAAGTTTCATGTGCAATTTCCCCCTCCATGCCACATCCTACTTTCTAAAACGAGCCTGCTCGTTAACCAAGGTCTTCTACCTCCCTGAACTCATACTGGGAACTCATGGGTCCTTTTGGACATGATTTTCATGTTCTAGAAACTTCTAATTAAAGGGAGAAGACCTAGGGGAAGGGGATGACCTAGTTTTGGGTTCTCACCTACATGTTTAAGAATGCAGGACACACAGGGCCTCCCTGGTGGCTTAGTGGTTAAGCCTGAGTTTGATTCCCAGTCAGGGAGCTGACCCACATATGGCGCAGCAAACCTCTCCTGTCTTGCCGGCTGCTCTCCTTAGTAGTATATTTCAGTAGATCTGTCTGTTCTGCTCCCCACTGTCTCTGATGAATCCTCTTAACCCCCACCCCTCTGGCCTGTACCCCATCTTTTAGTTTCAAAAACTAAAAAAAATATAATGCAGAACAAACACAACATTAAAAAATTTATTTACATAGAGAGTAAGAAAAAGGGGGGAAGATAATGAAGGAGAGGAGAAGGGAGGTGAAGGGATGGAAGGAAGGGAGAGAGAGAGAGAATTAAAATTTATCAGCAATTAGTGGCCAGATGCATTCTCCCCTAACCCTTAGCGTGTCCACAGTGTAGAGACTAGAGTCAGAATTAGAACCAGCCATGTCAAGATGGTGGATGGCACACTCAGGAAAGCAAGCAGAACTAGGTGCACGTGCGAAAGAGGATGAAGAAAGGGACGTAAGTCCACAGAGGCCACATGGAGTGTCACCACCTACTGGGACCTGAGAGACACAGGGAAAAGGCCATGTAGAGAAGAGTTAACCTGAGTATAGGGAGTAGAGCCAAACATGTTGCCATTCACTATAAAGAGAGAAACCTGTGGGTTTGGGCTTTTATACCATGAGAGTCTCTCTGCTCTACCCTTTCCAACATCATGCTCAGGATGTTGGTTGTGGTCCAATCCTGGCATAGCAGAAGAGCACTATGGGACAACCTGGGAGACCTATCAATCTTCCAGGTAATCTTATTAATATACTCAGTATCTCTTTTCTTTTTTTTTAAAGATTTATTTATTTATACATACAAGCTGGGGTATAAGCCAGAGTCATAGGGCGGTGAGAGGGTTCACCAGATACAGAGTGGGGAGCAGAACAGGCAGATCAGAAATACACTGCTGAGGAAAGCAGCGGGCGGGGCAGGAGAGGTCTTGCTGCACCATGTGGGATTCTCCCCAGCCGGGCGTCGAACTCGCATCGTGCGCTGCTGGCAGCTCCACAGCGCAGCGCTCAATCGCTGTGCCACCGGGGAGGCTCTCAGTGTTCCTTTTCCATGCTGCCCAGTTTTGGGTGTGATGAGATGTACATGGGCCAATAGGGTGGCCCTCGGGCCCTCGGGTAATTGAATCATCCACACTAGGCCACTCCTCCAGAAGTAGCCAAGAGTTCCTGCATTTGATCTACCTACTGACATTGTTCTAGGGCAGTCCACGTTCCATTGAGGGGAGACCCATAAGTGAATACACGTAATTTCTGGTCTGGAGAAAAACTCCTCACCCTCTGCCCAGAGATGCTGTGATTCAGCTCCAGTGTCCTCTGCCCATATTTCCTTATAACTTGTGTCAGGGGCTTTATTCATCTCCTCAAGAAATCTCTCTCTTCATCTTGAACCTAGAGTCTAAGCCTTATGTTAGGTGACGTTCCTGTCACCTTGGGTGTTGTACGTAACATCCTGAGGTTTCAAACTTGGGAACAGTTATCACAGCTGGAAGTCAATTAGCTCAAAACATGTTTGGAGATAGATGGTTCTGCCTCTCTGAGTTCTCTGAAAAGTGAGGTCTGCCCCGACCCTAAAAAAACCTGTAACTCTGTGTTATTTAAAATTATTTTATTTTTTACTTTAACTTTAAAAAAATTCTGAGAATAAGATTTCAATAACTACTATCTGTCAATCATATGATATAAATTTATTATTTTTCCAAAAAATATAGTTCCAACATGGTCATGTTTACCTAACTAGACTCTGACACTGTAAGACCCAACCAACCAAGGATACAAATCAATGGATTTTACTACCTTATTCTTACACAGAAGCAGATCTATGGTTGGGGCTTTATTTTGACAATGGACATTGACCAGGGTAGAGGACAGATCACTGTCTATGGGTTATCAATCATGCACACAAACGCAAGACCACTCAGTCTGAGTGACAACAGTATGGGTAATTTAACAAATAAGGGAAACAAAGTTTCTAAAGATACAACTGGGACTACCTCACCCCAAAAGGTGTCACTAATTTACGAACAAAATGCCACTTGTTCAAGATGGTGTTATACTATTAAAGAGGGCCTGGAGTTTGTGCACACCAGCAAGCAATGGACCTGGATACAACTCACAGCAGCAGCTGGAAGCTCATGGTTTGGGTTGCTGAGATGACATTGTAGCTGCCCCAGTCTGAAGGTTGGGCTGGACAGCACTGGGTATTGGACAGTACAGCAACAGAGGCAGCAACACCAAAAGACAATGCCAGATGATCAGAAGCAGCAGTCATCTCTCAGACGTGACCAGCGCTCTGTCAATAGTGCTGGGTCACCTGTCAACACTTCTGGACAGTACTGGCCTGTAGTGTCAGTCACCACCAGTTATCAGGAATCAGTTTCAGAGATGCTGGTGTTCACATGTCTTTGTTACTTGTTAGCTCCTTGAGATACCAGGCCTGGGATCTCTGGTTCTCCTTTCAGGTGATGTCAGAGGCAGAGCCAGAGGCGTGTGTGGCAGTCAAGTCTTTACAAAGCAATTTGGTTTCTCTTCTTTCTTCAGAGTTCACCTGCTGGATGTTTCTTCTTTCTTCAGAAGCTGATCTTTCTTTTTTTGAAGGCCAGGAACAGAATCTAAGCTGGCTACTGCCCTGTCCTATATCCTCTTTCAGGTTCCCCCACCCTACAAGCCTGATTGGACCATTTTCAATTCTAAGTGACTGATTGGACCATTTTAGTACCAATCAGCTTGTTCTTAATTTTCAGTCCAAATAATTGATTATTGAGCTGATTGAACATAATCGATTCATTTAGCTCACACCTTATTGGTCCAGTCTATGATCCAGGCACCAAATTTAAGAGGGCATACTTGGGGCCTACTCAGACCTGACTAGCACTGATCTTGGGGCAGGATTATTGGCTAGTTGGCTCCAAGGAGCCAGATCCAGAGACAGTCTCACTGGGACCAGAGGCACTCTGCACTTGGTACCCTGTTAGTGGGACTGGGTATAACAACATATATGGCGGGGGTGGGGGGGAGTGTCCTGCAGCAGCACTAGGACATGAGTCCCAGGTGCTACAGGGTAGGCTTAATTTGGAACCTGGGTCTGGGACTCCACCGGCATTTCTTCTGCCTATGACTTCAGGGAGCCACAGCACTGTAGCTGGCCCAGTGGGGCCCTGTACTCCTACCTGCAGCCCTAAACCAGAGGCTGAGGGGCTATCTGTTGTCTCCTATGGTAAAGTTTGCTCTAGTAGAGGACAAACTTGCCTCTGTAGCCCCAGTGGGGTGACATGCCCTGAAGTGGCATGGTAGGGGCGCTACTGCCTCTGGCCATCACTGCTGACCTCTGCCAGCAGCCTAAGCTCCAGTGTGTCTTCTGGTGGCTAGTGGTAAAATGTCCCCACCCCACAGCTGGTTGTATTTTCTTCTGGGGCTGGGAACAGGAGCCCTGAGGTGGGGGGCTCTGGCATTCAAACCCAGCTATCTTCAGGGTGGCCACCAAGTCCAGTTCACTGAGGTGGGCCTCTGTGTAGCAGTCCTGACGCCTTCCGCTGCAGCCTAGCCTAGATGTCCTGAAACTCCCACTCTGTGGAGGGAGCCTTAGGAGCTCTGCACTCAAACCTGGCTGGCTCTGGGGGAGGGGCTGCCCAGGGATAGCAACTCTGGTGGCTGACTGGAAGCTGCCACTGCTGTTCCAATGGTTCCTGCCACTTAGAAGGTTGCAGGAAAGAACTGGTGATGTCCTTTGTCTTGTGCTATGGGATTCTGGTTTCAATACTACAAAGGGCATGAAAGAAAATCAGTGTCCATCTGCTCTTAATCAAAACACTTCTACTTCATCTACAACAATGCATAGACAAACATCACTTAGCTAAGTTAAAACAGAGGTCTAACACTAAGCACGTTTTGCCCCTGAAAAGATCCATATACTAAAAAAGTTGCTTTATGATATTATCTTGAAAATTTTGGTAACTTCCGTGATTGTGCAGACTTTCAACATGGATGCCCACAGATGAATGTTCATAGTTTCTTTACTATCATCCACTTCACATATAATACTCCAAATCTTATTTTGTATAATTTACCCAGAGTCTGTTTCTATATATACACATGCAAAATGTGGTAAAGAAATGAAGTCACTCTGGACAATCTCAGGCAAAAAGAAAAAAAAAATGGTGTCACTTGCCTAGATATTTCAGATGAAGTTCTGTTTCTCTTAGTTTGAGATATGAAGATAATTGTTGCAATTCTGTATTTTATATGCATAGTCAAATCCTTAGAATTCAGACTGTGGGAAAGTGCTGAGGACAGTGATTTCAAAATGAAAGGCTCTATTTTAAAGTGAAATAAGAATTTTTACTTATGGTTATTATTTTGGCTTAAAGTTAGACAAATTTCTATTTTAAAAAATTCATTAACATTTTAGTGATCAGATTGACTTCCTTAGTATGTAAATTAAAATGGACTCAATATAGCAGGAAAACTGGGTCAATATTGATGATTAAGACAGGAAAAATTCATAGCATGGAAAACAATCAGCTTTGCTGTGCATACATAAGAATAAAAGATGCAAAGCTTGCCAAGAGATTCTAAGACGTCACATGAGATTGTTATTCAGAATATAATAATGAATGCCTTTCCACTCTAATAACACCTATTCTGTTCCTTTCATTCTAAAATATACATAAATATAAAGGATATTAAGAATATATTTGAGACGCCAATGAAATAAAATGTTGTCACAGGATAATGGTCTCCTGCTGCTTCATAAAATACCAAGTAAAAAGCAAGACTTATGTTTCCAGAGTACAAGACATTAATCCCATGAGTGTTTTATTGTGGTGGTTGTATTTCTACTATAAAATGAATGTGTACATTTAATCAATTCATGTGACATATTATAGTGCAGAAAATTGACAGCAGTTTATCATGATTATTAAACTCTTGTATTATTATAGAAAGTTTATCAAAGGAAATACAGATATTTTAGGAACTTTAACTTTCAGGTTGAGGGGAGATACAGGTTCTCACTAGCTGCAGGTTAGTGTTTATTAAGTCGGTAATAGTATATATAACAATTGAGGACAGTATGATTGACATACCCAAAAAGGGTTTGTTTAGTGGTCTTATTAATATTATAGCTCTACATTTCAACTTACTGACAGGTAACACATAATAATTAAATGTAACCATTGAGAAAGAATACCACAATGACACAAAGAAAGTTGAGCTCTTCTGTATGTATAAAGCATTTACAAAACTAACTTTGCTACTTTGAATAATGAGTGCTGAATAACAGATGATATCATCAGACTAGAACACAATACCATAATCTACAATATATTATGTAGGCTAGCTTGGGACTTTTTACACAGGCTCAACCATCTAAGTCAAACACAACATATTTTCCAAAAGAAATTTGAAACCCATCGCTGCCTTTTTCTATAATAGACTGTTGTGCAACCACCCTAAACCAAGCAGGTTCAGCATTAGTCCAAGCAGACTTGCTCTGTTAGTTGTCATAATGTACGCTTTATTGCTTGTACTCCACACACCTTCACACCACACCATGCCACGACTACTGGTGCCCACCATCAGGCGTGCACATAGGCCTGCAGAGGCCCATCATTGAGGGGGTAGGCAGAAAACCCTGGTAACTTTTCCATCTACCCTAAATAGACACACACACACAAACACATACACACTTACGTATATATTGAATATGTGTATATATATATATATATATGTCTATATATGCCAAAATATGTATAGTATATTCCGTCCTTTGGACATATCTGCTCATTAACATCTAAAACAATGTCAGGATTGTTTTAAGAACATTTTCATTTTTCAAAAATTTATCTAAATTAGTGTAGTTAATTATTTCCAAGAGCAGATACAAGTTCATATAAGTTTATGTCCTATTTGCTGACTGTTACAATATGTGAAGTTTGTTAAATCTTTTTTATTGCAATTTCCCTTTCATTATCATATATGTATATTTAAATGAAGTATTATTATGATATATCCTTGTAAATTTTTTTTCATATTATAGGATTCTGTCACTCAGGTGGAGTCACCATAGTTCTCCCACTGCAAAAGGAACCATAATGCTCTGTAATAGTCCACTATGTTCTCCCCTTGCCCTGTTTTTTCCCGCCTTGCTCTCCCCATTCCCCTACCCTCCAGAATGCTTCAGATTTATGGTCAGATTTTAAGGGTTGATTTTAAAGTTTGTCTTTGTCTAATCCATTGCTTGATTTCAACATATTCTATAAATAAATGAACCCATCTGGTATTTATCTTTCTCCCTCTGGCTGTTTTCACTTACAGTAATCCCTTCCAGTTCCATCCTTGTTGCCACAAATGGCATGAGTTTATCTTTTTTGATCACTGAGTAGTATTCCATCATGATTATATACCACAGTTTTTTAATGCACTCATCTGTTGTGGGGCATTTAGGTTTCCATGTGTGGCTACTGCAAATAGTGTTGCTATAAACATGGAACTCTAGGTTTCATTTTGATTTAATGTTTTTTGTTTGGGGGGGTAGATATCTAGGAGTGGAATTGTTGGGCCATATGAAAAATCCATTTTTAGTCACGTGAGGAACTTCCACACATCTTTCCATGGGGACTGGACCGGTCCACCACATTGACACTAGCAGTGTAAGAGGATTCCTTTTCCTTCACACTCTTGACAACACTTGTTATTTGGCTTTTTTTCTTTTTTTGATATGAGCCTTTCTCACAACTATAAAGTGATATTGTGGTTTTGATTTTCATTTTCCTGATGGTAAATAATGATTAGCATTTTTCATATACCTGTTGGCCATAAGCCTGTCTTCTTTGGAGAAGTGCCTACTAGGTTTTCCTGCACATTTTTTGATTGGGTTGTTTGTTTTATTTTGTTGAGTTGTATGAGTTCTTCTGTATCAGTCTCTTACTCAATGTATGGTGTAAAAATATTTATTTCATTCTGTAGGGTGTCCCTTTGATTTGGTTGCTGTCTTTTTTTTTTTTTTTTCCTAAGCAGAAGCTTTTTAGTTTCATTTAGTCTCAGTAGTTTATATTCTCCTTTGTTTTCCTTGTTGCTGGAAATGAATATGCAAAGTTTTTGAAGCATGTGTCATGGAGTGTTTTGCCTATGTTTTCTTCTTTGCATTTTATAATTTAAGCTATTATATCCAATTATTTTATCCATTTTGAGTTTATATTTTTGTGTGGTGAGATAGTGATCTTTTGTATGTGGCAGTCCAATTTTCCCAACAACATTTACTGAAGAAGCCTTCCTTATTCCAGTGTATATATATCACTCTTTCATCATGTATCAGTTGTTCATAAATGCGTGTGTGTTTTCTGGGCCTCAAATCTATTCCATTGTTCTGCATCTGCTTTTGTTCTTGTACCATGCTGCTTTAATAATTTTGGCTTTGTAGCCTAGTTTAAAACACGGAAGTGTGATACCTCCTTTTTCCCCTTTTTAGTCGACAGTGCATTGGTAATTCAGGTTCTTTTGTGGTTCCTTGTGCATTTCAGTGATATTTGTTATATTTATTTGAAGAAAGCCACTGGTATTTTATTGGGATTGCATTGAATCTATATATTGTTTTGGTAGAATGGCCATTTTGATAATGCTGATTCTTCTTATCCATTAGTAGGAAATATCTTTGTATTTAGTTGTGATGTTCTGTTTATTTTAACAGTGTTGCATATTTACTTGTATAGGTCCTTCACCTCTTTTGTTAGGTTTATTTACAGGTATTTAATTTTTTTGCTGAGGTTATAAATGGGATGGCTTTCTTAATTTATTCTTCTAGATCATTGTTTGCATATAAGAAGGCATCTTACACTGGTCAACAAATTTTTACAAAAGTCATGTTACTGAAATAAAATTAGTCATTTCCTATCAATTTGCATGTGCTCAACACAAATATTATGGTCAAATTCTAATTTTGGCTCTAGTTTTTTTTTGTAATCTGCAATAATTTGATGTTTACATCACAAAATACATGCCAATAGTAACAGGCATGTTACTATTAAGGCATGTAAAAAATTAAGTCATAGACTACTTCTTAGATTTCTTTGTATGTCTCTCATACAGCTGTTCAGGAGCATCTCTGAGGAGTGCCCAGCAGTAGTCAGCCAGCATTGTAGTGGACCATTTTCCCTGGTATCTTTGTTTCATTGATGCGCTATCTTGATGAAAACGTTCACCTTGTTCACCACTAACCATTCCACAGTTTTCAGGGAAGAAATCCAGAAGGGAAGGAAGTGGATCTTTAGAGACATATTGCAGCCAAGTTTCTGATACTGCATCAGCATGCCTTCTAATAGTTCCTTGTAGTTTTCTGCCCTAACGTTCCGAAGAAAGTTTGTAGACACTAAGCGAAAAGCATTCCATGCTTGTTTCACATCACCCTGCAGCAAGTTGTTGAACCGGTCATCTTTGAAGAGCTCTCGAATGTGAGGACCACAGAAACTCCCTCTTTAGTCTTTGCTTGGCTGAGTTGAGGAAATTTCTCATGCAGGTATCGGAAAGTTGGCGAGGTCCGGTCCATGGCTTTCATGAAATTCTTCATCAAACTAGTTTGATGTGAAGGAGCGGTAGCAGGATTTTGTGAGCCTCGGCCGCAGCTGGGTGCTGGACTCTCTCTCCAACTGCTACATTTTGTCTGAGAGTCCATTCCTTCTGCAAGTAGTGCAATTCACTTTCTCAGTTATCCCACTCACATAGAAACTCAGCAGTGAGGGGGGGGGAGGATAAGGGCACAAAATGGAAGAGAGGAGAATACAGGGGACCATGGAGATGGATCACGGGTGAATTGGTGGTGGGCTGCCCAAGGGGAATACAAAATGTAAAAGACATAAATAACAATAAATTTTAACAAAAAAAAAATTTAAAAAATTAAATAAATTGCTGAAGAAAAAAAAAGAAACACATGTATTTTGTATATCCTTTCTGCAGTCCCATTAAAAGGGCAACTGGCTTCAAATCACCACAGACGCACCAGATGTACTTGTTATACTCAATGGATTCAGTAGCCGCTTTAAGTTATCTTATGTCTCTTTCATGTGGACAGCATGCGCTACTGGAATAGATAAAAGACGGTTTCCATTGTGCAAAAGCACAGCCTTAAGACTCAGTTTTGAAGAGTCTAGAAATAGTCTCTATTCTTGTGGGTCATGAGTGATTTCTAAGGCCTTCATGAGTCCCTCAATATCAGAACAGTATACAAGAGTACTTTCCTTTCTGAAGAAAGGAAGAAAGGTTCCAACTGCTGGTGGTGCTTTCAATATAAAGTAATTGTGACATCTTCTAGAAGATTCCATGTTGGAGTCTTGAGCCCAGCAATTCTGCCTTGTTCTTGGATCAGCCCAAATCACAAGCCAGGTCATTTAATTCTCCCTGTGTTAGTCTGTGTGGGGTTGATGATGCACCAAAGTGAAAATCTGGATCACTGCATGCTGATGGAACAGGAGAAGAACAGGTCGGCTCATCCTTTCCTCATCAGATGAATCAAGAGAATATTCTGCTGGAGGTTCTGGGATAGGAAGTATCTCACCATGTGAAACTGGTCTCAGTGCAGACAGAATGTTTGGATAGACTATTCTCTACTTCTTTGGCTTCATTATGCCTCCGGAAAGAGGAGGAACTAAGCAGAAGTAACAGTCTTCTATGTGGTTGCTTGGCTCTCTCCACACCATGGGGACTGCAAATGGCATTGATGGTCTTTTGCCATTTAGCCACTGTGAAAGCTGTGTTGTCCATGTAGCACAGCATATATGTGGGGGCCTAAGGATTGTCTTGGTCACCAATGTTGCATCCAAAGTCAAGATGAGAAGTCTTCTTCACTTGAGAAATTATATTCTTCTGGTTGGCAAATGTCACTTCCCCACAAATAAGGCAGAAATTCTCCACGCTGTTAACACACTTTTGAGGCATTACTGTTCTGTATTGTGCCTAAATGGATAAAATAATAACTTTTCTATGTAACAGTAGCATAAACTGTCTTGCACAAAGTCTGAAATATTTTCAAGGCTCAAGCTTTCTGACAGGGCTTTCTATAGTGCACTGCTGACGTCAGCTTACTTAAGCAGCTACCTGGCAGTAGTATTGCCTTGCATCAGAAAATGAGGCAATCGGGCCTCCCTGGTGGTGCATCGGTTAAGCGCTGCGTTGTGGAGCTGTTGGCAGCGGTGACGCGAGTTCGACGCCCGGCTGGGGAGAATCCCATATGGTGCGGCAGACCTCTCCTGCCTCGCCCGCTGCTCCCCTCAGCAGTGTATTTCTGATCTGCCTGTTCTGCTCCCCACTCTGTCTCTGGTGAACCCTCTCGCCTCCCCACGCCTCTGGCCTGTACCCCAACTTGTATGTATAAATAAAAAAATAAAAAAATCTTTAAAAAAAAAGAAAAAAAAAGAAAATGAGGCAATCAACTCTAGATGATGTGTGCATGATGGTATTATGCAATGCGATGCAATAGTACATCATTCAAGGATGATTTAGGATGTTGTTGCAGTCCTACTGGATAAATTTACATGGTGAAACACATGAAGTGAATTATATGAAATATCCTCTAAATGAGAGCTAATAAAAAAAAATTCAGGGTTATATTCATGTTCAGCACACCAAGATACTACAGATTAGAGCCTTTTAAAATCAGCAACAATCTCACTGTTGACCAATGCTTATCTTAAAGAGATACCTGATCTTAAAAGGAGAGATTTCAGATTTTCATCATTGAGTGTGATTCTACTTGTGGATCTCATAGTTACCTTTATAATGTTGAGGTGTGTACCTTTATGCCCAATTGTAAAGGGTTTTAATCATAAATGGGTATTTATTTTTTCAATTTATTTATCTTCACTTGTTGATGGAATCATATGATTTGGTCTTTCCTGTTGTTGACATAGTGAATTATATTGATTGATGTATGATATGAACAATCCTTGCATCCCTGAAATGAATAACACTTGATTAAAATGAATGATCTTTTAATGTATGTCTGAATTCACTTTGTTAATATTGTGATGAGAATTTTGGCATTATATTCTTGAGTTTTCCTTTTCATGATATCCTTGTCTGGTTTTGGTATCAGAGTAATGATAACCATTTGAATGCATTTGTAAGTATTCCCTCTTCATTTTTTGGAAGAATTTGAGAAGCATAGGCATTAGTTTTTCTTTGAAACTTTGGTAGAATTTGTAGTGAGACCATCTGTCCATGGACTTTGTTTATTTTGGAGATTTTTGATTAGTGTTTCAATTTCCTTGCTTGTAATTGGTTTCTTCAAATTTTTATCATTTCTTTACTCAGTCTTGGTATGTTTATGATGCTAAGTTTTCCATTTCTTTTAAGTTATTGTATTTGTTGGCATTAAAATGTATATAATATTCTACTATGATCCTTTGTTTTTCTGAGAACACTGTTGTTACTTCTACTCTTTCACTTGTGATTCTATTTATAACAATCTTCATGAGTCTACTAGAGATTTGTCTTTCTTTTCAAGCTTTTGATTTTATTGATCTTTTGCACTATTTGAATTCTATATTGTTTAATTCTTATCTAATTATTATTATTTCCTGCCTTCTGCTGGATTTTGCTTTCATTTATTCTTCTTTTTTTCATTCCTTAAGTTGTGAAGTATATATTTTTTATTCGAGATTTTTCTTTTTTGTTGCTATAGCCCAATATATGTTTGCATTGATACGAACATATTTCTTAGGATTGCTTTTGCTGCATCCCTTAGGTTCTGGTTGGTCATGTTTTCATTTTTGTTTGTGTTCAGGTTTTTTAAAAAACTTCCCCTTTAAGCCTAAAATTTCCTTTTAAATTCTGATATTCTTTTTAAACCAAAGTCATTCAGTAGTATGTTGTTTAGTTTCCATGTATTTGTGGGTTTCTCACTTTTATTTTGCGGTTGATTTTTAGTTGATACTATTGTGATCAGAAAAAGATATTTAATATGGTTTCAGTGTTCCTTTATTTATTGACACTAGTTTTATGACCCAACATATTGGAAAATGTTATATAAGCTCTTGAGAAGAATGCGTACTTGGCTTTTGGGAGGCAGAATATTCTGCAAGTGTTTGTTAAAACCATGTGTTCTGATACCTCATTTAAAGGTTATTTCCTTATTGATTTTCTGTCTGTTTAATATGTTTATTGATGTAAGTGTAGTGTACAAGTTCCCTAGTATTATAATTTTAATGTTGCTGTCTCTTTTTAGTTTTGTTAATAGTTGCTTTACATATTTGATGCTCCTTTATCAGTGTGTGTGTGTGTGTGTGTGTGTGTGTGTGTGTGTGTGTGTGTGTGTGTTAGGTCTTCCTGATATATGGTTTCCATGATCATTACATAATATTCATCCCATCTTTAGTTCACTGTTTTAACTGGAAGCTTATTTTATATGACATAAAAATATATCTATTCCTGATTATTTAAAGTTTTCATTTTTGTAGACTTGCTTCCCAACCTTTTACTTTGAGACTATGTTAATCTTTGGACTGAAGATGCATCTCCTGGATACAGTCACAAGTTTTGTTATCTGATGCAAGAAGCCACTCTATGCCTTTATTGTTAAACTCGAGCCCTTGTACTGCATAGATTTAGAATTTATCTATATCTCTAGAGAAAACTGGCTATAAAGCACACCAATTATTCAGTTTATCTCTCTAGTCATAGGAAACCATCAAAAATTCTAGTTTTTAAGTCCCCAAGCAGTAGGCCTCCACCCACACAAAACTCTTTTTTTAGCCTTTTATTCCATATTGAGAATTGGCAAATTACACAGAAAAAGGCTGTCTAGAATGTGTCAAGTCACCTCTCGATGGTCTTCCTTTGAAAACTTTTTCTAATCCAATCTTCATTGTTTTAGTAGTAATGCAGAATCTTTAGTTAGAGGACTGATTTATGACTTTTATTCCCATTTTGTTGGTGAGAGTATTGACCTGTCCCCATCTTCTGTGTTTCATGAGCAATACATATTTTTTATAGATTGGAAAAATATTCTAACAATCTTAGACAATCATGATTAGTATTTTAACATGTTTCCTTCCAAATCTATTATTTGAAGGTGGCACATTCCAGTACTTACACACATAAGCACGTGTGCACATGCATGCACACATACACAAACATGCCTTAGACTTTGATAAACAAAAAGATATCACTGTTGCTCGGTGAAATTCAAATCCAGAAATAAATACACATTAATGGATAAGAGGCAAGACTAAATACACCCATATCTCCAATTTAATCAATTTACTGATTGAATAATCTACAGAAAAGATGTGTAAATTTAGAAGGCCAGTTAGCAGTGGAAGCAGATAAAAGTGAGCACTGCAAAAAACATTTCTCACAGATGCAATTCCCTTTGCTCTAATCATTTGCTAAATATACAAACTTATAAAAATCTGATTTCCTGTGTGGAATTGCCTAGAGTGGTAGATTATGCTATTAAATTAGTTCTTAGTAAATCAATATATTGGCATTCTACTTTTTTGTATTTATTTGTTAAAATTTGATTTCTATGAATATATAACTTTCTTGTATTGATGTAATTTGCTTTTTTCTCAATAGTATTGATGTAGTAAAATTGTGGGTATTTGTCAGGGTAGCTATTGTCTTTTCTCAGACAACTCTCAATCTCTTTACTAATGCCTTTCTATTTAATTCACAGTATTTACTTAGCACAAAGTAGTCTTTTTTCTGTTACATATGTGAGATTATTTTGATTATACAGTTTTTTTTATTTTTTTGTTATTTTTATTTGTGTCTTTTACGTTACTGTATATTTTTAAAAAGATTTATTTATTTATGCATACAAGCTGTGGTGTAGGCCAGAGGTGTGTGTGTGTGGGGGGAGTGAGAGGCTTCACCAGAGACAGTGGGGAGCAGAACAGGTAGTTTGACTGAAGTACACTGCTGAGGGGAGCACCGGCCGAGGCAGGAGAGGTCTGCTGCACCATATGGGAATCTCCTGCTGATAGCTTCATAATGCTGCACTTAACCCGTTGCGCCACCAGGGAGGCCCTATGTAGTCTGTTATTTTTAATTAGTCATATAATGTGAAGTTTATTTTTATTTTTCCAATTCAGTAAATGTTTATATAATGAAAACTATGAGAACAGGGATTTTTTCTCTCATCTGTTATAATGTCCCTTTACCAGAATTAGTGCATAGTGCTCAGTACATATCAGGGGAAATAAATAAACTGTTTATTTTGTAACCAATTAATAGTTTGAGTAACATATTGCGTACTGGAATAATAGCTCATTTAATGAATTCTCTGCCTTTGGTCATTTATTTTCAAATTTTATATTTTACTAATAGTGTAGTGATAAGTGAATTTGTAGATACATTATTGGATACATTTCATTATTTATTTAATTCAAGTTCCTAAATTAATCGCTGTTTATATGCGTTAGATTTTTGTAATTGTGAAATTATTAAAGCAACCTTTAATGTGTTATTTATACAACAAAAAGCCTGAAATGGCTGTATAAATGACAAACTGTAATGCAATTCTGAATAAATAAATGAAACAGCAAAGAGGATAGGAAGATAATATGCTGTACATTCAGACTCTTCTAGTGAAACTGGACACAGCTAACACATTATGAAGCTAAACTTCAGGGAGGGAAAATGGTCTGGTCTCTAGACTGCCTTTTCACACACCTGCCTTGTCATATGATGTTAAACACCCATTATAGATGACACTGATGGAAGGGCATAAGTAGCTGAATGTGACAGTTTTTCAGGAAGAGACCCCAGTGAAAAATAGAAAACTGGACATAACTCAGTCTGAGAAACTTCCAGTTTGATTCTTCACTTATAAAAATATTTTATCAAGACAGATTCCCAAGCTGACCTGGTTTTCCCTGTCTTTTTCTGTCAGTATATTCATCTGGAAGTGCGCTAATATCATAGCATAAAGAAAAGCCAGATTTTCACTCTCTTATCTACATTGAAAATCTTTGACTATTGGTAATGCTTTTCTTGATGTGATTTTCAAGATAGTTTTGAAAATTGTCTGTTTATAAGAATGTGCTACTTAGGGAAGTCAGTCCCAGTTTTTGACTGGCTTTCTGCGTGAACATTACTGGGACAGACATTAACAGACCTTCCATTTTAACTTACTATCAGCTGAAGGTTCTTGGAAAATGCTTTAATGAGCTGAAAACATGGGATTTTATAGTGTTATAAACTATTTAATTATAAAATGATACAATTATAGTGATATGATATATGCTATACAGTAAGATTAGTGTACATAGGTTTAACTTTAAGGTCTTTCCAAATGCTATGATGATTTCTATTGTACCAGTTGTCTATATTGTTCTTTATTTTTATATAGATTTCTTTGTTAAAGGTTTCTTTTGTTTTACACAGATATATAACTATGAGAATACTATAAATTCTGAGTAATGCTCTTTGGCACACATAATTAATTTGAACTTAAAGGTCCATATACTAACAGGACTGGACTACCATATACATTTTATACTTACATTCTTCTTCCAGTTTCAAACACTTATCAGTTAATGCCATTTTGAACACACTGGCAATATAACTCCAGACCCAAAACTTAGTCTGGTCCCAAAATGCCTTATCAATATTTGCAGAATTTTTCCTTGCTCTACTCTCCCTAGCTCCTATATGTTTTGGCAACATCAATATAATTCACTGTTACTGGTTTCTAAAATACCTTTTCACAGAGCTGAGCAATGAATTTGAATTAATATAGTCATGTAGAATCAACATTACAAGATTATATATCTGCATAACTCATTCATTTTTCACTCTTTTGATAAATATGTATTGATCATCTACAGTTAGTCAGGCTGAACAATTGAGTCCCTTTTCTTATGGCACTTTGAATTAGGAAGCAAAATAACTCTACTATGGTAAGATCAGTGTGTGATAAGTACTATGATGACTTGGGATGAAAATTTGAGCAAAATATGACTTCCTTATATTGTATGGCCAGGAAATGCTTCTCAGAGGAAGTGACATTTGAATTGAGATTTGGATGTTGAAAAGACACACAGTCAGGTCAGTGTCTGAAGGATGAGTATTTAGATAGCAAGTGCAAACACCCTGAGTTGAGAGCTAATCATCAAAGCCTATATAAGGGGCAGAAGAAAGACCGGGCTCCAGAATGACTGGAGAACTCATGCAAGAGGAGAAACAGGGAGATCAGATGAGAGGGTAGCACTGTTGGACAGGTGATGCAATTGTGGGAATGGACTAGGGAAGTAATAGTGGAGGTAGAGAAGAGTGTTTTGTAAGAACCAATCGAGCACACTAATGATTTGGAACTGGAGGAAGGGTAGGGTACTTGGTCTTGGAAATAAATTCCAAATATTTGAACTCAGCAAGAGAGTGAATTTCCCATTCCATAAGAATGGGTTTGGGATGAGATCAAGGAAAAGACAAGATTGCATAGGCAAAATACTATATATTTGGGGTATAAAAACTTTGATAAACATTCAATGATGATTTATAGAGTTGTGTGTGTATGTGTGTGTGTGTGTATGAAGTGAGACAGTATCATTGGATAATTAATATACATAAAGTATATAAATATAAAATATATTTAAAATGATTTTCAACAAAAATAATCTATTTGCAATGTATTTGGAATAGATATTTAACAACCTAATGTATTGGAGGTAACATTTTGTTTAGATACTGCTGGTGCACAGATAAATTCATCCCATGTCACCTCTGTGTTTCTCTAGGCTGGAAGGTAGTCAAACAACTATCAGACAGATTAGCAAGAGAATGAAAAGAAGATTAATAGCAAGTATATCTCATTTATACAGGGGAGAGGCTGGGGTTGACTGAGTTACTTGCCCAAGTGGCTTTAACTGCTATAACTTATCTGAGATAAGGGAGGTTGAGAGAAATGGGAGGTTCAATCAGGGAGTTTTTTCTGAAAAGCCACTTTCAACAAAAGGTTTACAGATTTAAGTTCTGCCTGCTCCTTTAAAAGAGATGAGAAAAATGGTGGGTCTTTCTAGGAGATGCCATTACAAAGGCATCTGTAAATTTCAGAAGCAACTTCCACCAATCTTCAGAGACCCTCCCATAAAAAACAAAACAAACAAACAAACAAAAAACTCTCGCCAAAAAGACATATTTGGGGGTGGAAAAATTTTGCTTCTCTGCAAAACTTTCAAATACAAGAAAATTTGTAAGGTAATACAGAGAATACCCGTACATCTTCTTCCCCCCAATATCACAAATGATTTGCATTTGGCTGCATTTCTATTGCCATATATTCTCCATCTGTCCCTCTGCATCTCTATCCATCTATCTAGTCACATACTTCATTATATGTATATGTAGCAGTGTAGTCTCCATAAAAAGGGCAGGTTCCATCTTCCCTGTCCTATCAAATGAAGGGTGGAGCTGGGCCTCAAAGAGAGGACTTAGAGAATCTTGGAGAAGAGACTTGGAGGAAGCCTGTGAAATAGAAGCATGTATAAAAGAAGGGCCACTTGCTTCTGGGTTTGGGACTTGCAACAGGGACTGGGGGGACACTGAAGGATACACATGGAGTGAAGACCTGTAGAGACACTTGGAAGAGACATGATGAGAGAAGAATGGGGAAGCTGACAATGGCAGCCTTTACTGTTATCTTGATTTGGACTTTGATTTTGCTCCTTTTGTTCCAGACTTTCCTGGCCCCTCTGTCCCTTTCCTATTGTTCTTTGCCAGAAGGTACCTTAAACTTGTGGCAAGCATTTGGGTGCCAGCTGTCCCTCTTCAGGCCAGCCCAATTTTACTGGACATTTACTCACAAGGGGATGGATAACTTTGGGTTTCATTGGAAAACTACTACCCTTTCTTCGTTTTCTGTGCATACTGATACATTAAAGTTCTTTTCTACTGAAGGTCTTATATATTAAGAGTATGCTTTGTATTTGTGTAGTGGTGTCGTCTACGACCATACCACCCTGAATGTGCCCAATCTTGTCTGTATTTGTGTGATGGATAGCAGAACCTACTTAGAGTAAGTAAATTTGGGGGTCCCAGGTTTCCCTTTATTTTTACTACATTACTTGAGAAGAGGTTTTAGACATCATGTTTCTTTATCCCCAAATGCATTTCCTCTGAACAAAATATTCTTATATAAACAGAAAAAAAAATCAAAATCAGAATGTTAAAACTTACACAGTGTTATAATTCACAATCTATATGTTTTTTCCATTTGAAAATTAAATTCAGTCAGTTACAGGAACACATATTACATGCAATTGTTTCTCTTTTTTCTCATTCGGTAAGGAAATATTTATCACCCTTTTTATGTTTATTTATCTTTCCATTTTTACTGATTATAGGAAATTGTACTGTATAATGAAACTCTACCTGTGTTTAATTTTCCCCCATGATTTCATTCAGGTTATCTATTTTCAGCAAGAATAGCACAGAAGTGATTCATCTTCAGTCCATCATGTCATAGATGAGCTTGGTTTATTTTATTATTGGTAAATTTAATTTTCATCTCTAGGTTAAAGGAGTATCATAGATTTTTCCATCATAATGTTACTCTATATTTTATTGGCAATTAATGGGAAAGTATTTTGATGCTATCTAAATATCTTTGTTATAGGGAAAATGCAGGGGAGATGGGGTGACTTGAGTTTTGAATCCTCACCAGCATGCTTAAGAACACAAGACAGAGCAGAAACACAGAGAAATTTAAACAAAAAGTGTAAGGAGGGGAAAGAGAGAAATTAATTGGCCAGTATGTGATCAGATGTTTCCTGTCTTACAAGATGTACTGTTTGAGCAGACAAAAGAGTGTGAACCAAAGCTAGAAAAGTGAGAAAGTGAGGACTACATGTCTTCAGTATTTTAAGTTCAACATGTTGGCCCTGCTCCACTCCTCAGTTCCAGCAGTCTTTCAGGAAGTTAGGGTATGAACCTGGAAAGTTTCAACTTTTACCATTGAGTTGATAGTTATTGGCTTAAAGGTTGCTCTTCTCTATACCTGTGACATCTATTGTTGCATTAACCCAGCTTTAGTATCCATTGATCTTGCATTGCTATTATGGTTGAAAATTGCGATTTATTATTTTTATCATTTATACTACATTTTGAATCAGCATTCTTTATTTTTTTAAAATTATTTATTTATTTATGCATACAAGAGCTGGGGTGTAAATGTGGGAAGGGGGAGTGATAGGATTTACCAGAGACAGAGTGAGAAGAACAGGCAACTTGAGTGAGATACACTGCTGAGAGGAGCAGCGGGCTAGACAGGAGAGGTCTGCTGCGCCACGTGAGTCAGCTCCCTCATGGGGGTCAAACAGTAGTGATAGCTTGATGGTGCTGAGACTTAACTCCTGCGCCACCAAGGAGGCCCTGAGTCAGCATTTTTTAAAAGGCTTTCTTGTCTTCCTTTCTTACTTATTTATGCAATTATCTATTTAGATACCCATTTTCTAATTTTTGACACTGTAGTTGCATTATTTATTTTACTCAGAGCTTTAATCTTGTATTCTCATTACTTACTTGTTTCCATAATTGCCAGTGGAAGCTTCTTTAGTCAGGCCCTTGTGTCATTTTTATATGTCCCAATCCTTTCTAAAGCATGCCTATACTTCTGGAACAAGAGGCTCTCACCTTGTGTAATTCCTACTTCAATTCTGAAATCAGACATATCTTCAAAGAGCCCTGGTTCTTTTTAGTGGGAAAAGGTATTTAGAAATCATTAAGAAATCAGGGCTTTTGGCATCTCACCAAGACAAGTACTTTGAAAAGGATTTGGAAGTCTTACTTCACAGCTACTTATTTTTAATTTCAATGGCTGTATGTACTGGCAATATTTTAAATTCACAAGTGTAAAGGTAAAAGGCAAGACTTATTTGTCAGATTAAAAAAAAATCTTTGATTTTGTATTTTTAAGATCAAGCTTAGTGCTTGGTGTCTTTGAAGTTTTCTGTACCTTTGACATTAAGAGACATAAACTTGCTATTGGATCAAAGAATAAAAGCTTCAGAGCAAATAGAGTAAGTCCAGGTAAGCTAAAGATAATTCTACCTTGTGTAGCATCAGGGGGTAGAATTGCTGCAGATATAGTTGAGAATAGCAGAAAGTTGATGTTTTCAACGCAATGGCATAAAATGTGATCTCTAAGATCTATATTTGCTACATGAAAGTATGTAAAAGTATCAAGGCTGGAAAAGATGTGCCTAGATTTCTGCAAATGTCATCAAATGGTCTTGTCTCCAAATATGCTTGAAAATCCCAAGGAATTACATAGTACCCTTAAGAGATCATCATTTTTATATGACAGAATACATAAGATTGAAAGTAGGAAAATAATAAAAGAAGTCAGTAGAATATATCTGTCATGTTTTACATTAGATATAATTTTACCCAAGTGAGGTTAGCAAGAATTTATTTATTTGGAGTAGTAGGACATGATAATATGGCAACAATAGCTGCAAATCTAAGACAGAGGGAAGTTGAGTAAAGAGAGAAATAGAAGAGAAACAATTGAAGGTTGAAGGAGAAGAGGTAAAAATATAAAAATATCAATTTAAAATTAATCTGCAAGAAAAAATTCTTAAAAATGAACACCACAAGGGAACAAAGTAAAGAATGCCAACAGTTGAAGGTGGAATAATTTAAATGAAATAAAAGTAGCAGAAACAAATCAAACACATAATAAAATTTGCATCGGATTTTCAAAGATATAATTGATAAAAACTTTATTTATGAGATGTCATGAGAACAGACCCATCCAAAACAATATAACTGGGTCACTATCTTATATCATCAAAAAATTAACTCAAAATGGATTAAAAATTGAATTTAAGACCTGAAACCATTAAACTCTCTCAGAAGAAATCATAAGCTGTTAGGTTCCTTCAGTCTGGTCTTGGCAAAGATATTTTTGAATCTGACTCCAAAAGCAAAACTAAACAAGTGGGACCACACCATACTGCAAAATAAAGTGACAACATTTTAAAAGAGGAAAAAAAAAAACCCTGCAAATAATATATCTGATAAAGGATTAATATCCAAAATACTTAAAAGAACTCACACAAATCAAACAATCCAATTTAAATATGGAACAGACGTTACAAAGTAGGCATAAACAAGAAAAGATGCTCAATATTACTAACCACCAAGGAAATGCAAATCAAGACCACAATGAGATATTTCCTCACACATATTAAATGCCTATTATCAAATAGGCAAGAAATACATCTGTTGGCAGAGATGTAGAGAAAAGGGAAGAAATCCTTTACATTGTGGTGGAAATGTAAATTTCCACAAAAACAGTCATAATGGAAAGCAGTGTGGTGGTTCCTCAAAAAATTAAAAATAGAACTACCTTATGATCTAGCAATTGTACTTCTGGGTATTTATCTGAAGAAAATCAAAGCACTAACTTGAAAGGATATGCGCCCCACATGTTCATTATAACATTACTTATAATAACAAAGATATGTAAATAGCTTAAGTGACTGTAACAAATGAAAGGGCAAAGAGCTGTGGTATATAAATACATATAAACATAAACATATATATGAGGGAGAGCGAGAGAGACAGAAAGAGAGAGAGAAAGCACTATAAAAAAGAATGAAACATTGCTATTTGCAACAATATGATTGACCTTTGACCTTGAGGACATCATGCTAAGTGAATTAAGTCAGAGAAAGACACTGTATTATCACACATACAAGTGGAATCTAATAAGCAATCAAATGAAATCAAGCTCATAGGAAAGAGTTTGGTGGTTGCTAAAGGTGGGGGATTAAGGAGAGAGTGAAATGGTAAAGGAGGTCAAAAGGGATAGACTTCTAGTTATAAGGTTTTGGGGATATAATATATATATATATATATATATATATATAATGTTGACTGTAGCTAATAATACTGTATTGCATATCTGAAAGTAGCTATGTGTGGATTTTAAAAGGTTTCATCATAAGAAAAATAATTTAGCTGTATGGTGATCGATATTAATTATATTTATTCTGGTGACCTTTTTGCAAATATCAAATCATTGTATTATACTTCTGAAACTAATACAATGTTACATGTCAATTAGTTCTCAATCTATTTTAAAACCATTGGGATATTGTCATTATACAAAATATATATTTTGGTCATTGAACCAAATATGTATTTCTCATACATATTTGGGAAATATGTATTTCTCATACATATTTGGTGTTCAACAATAGTTGCTGTCTCGCAGCTCCCCACTAAACCTTGACAGTTTTTAGGTCCACATACATTTAGGATTGTTCTTTTTATTTCATGAATTGATTTTTTCATCATTTTATAATGTCCTTTTTGGTCCTGGAAATATTCCTTGTTCTAAAATCTATATTGCACTGCCTAAGGTGCTTTTGTTTTTATAGCATTGGACTTTATTTCTTGGTTTTTGGAATTAAAACTAAGCCGTGGTTGCTACAAAGTAAAATAGTAAAAGAATTGAGCAGGCTAAAATGAATAATTCAGACCAAAAAACCAAGGCTTAGAGAATTCACATAAGAAAAGAGAAGCTCAAATGAAAGGCTGAGATGACGAAATTGAAGCCCTGAAAAGTTGTTATACCCAACTAGTTAGTGGCAGTCAGGGTTAAGGTTAATTCTCTAGATAATCTCTAGTTCCACACATGCTGAAACATGTCCAGTAATGAATATGCTCTGAATAACATTTTATCAAATTGTTCTAAAGATACACAATAGATATTATTTTATAACTGAGGCTCTTAGAATGAGGGGTAAGCTTTTCTGGTAACCAATTACTGGGAACAGGGCCTCCCTGGTGGTGCGGGGGTTAAAGTCAGTTCTATCAAGCTACTGGCAGCCACTACAGCATGAGTTCGATCCCCAGTCAGGGAGTGAATCATGGCACAGCAGAACTCTCCTGTCTTGCCTGTGCTCCCCTCAGTAGTGTATTTCAGTAGATCCACCTGTTCTGCTTCCCGCTCTTCCTCTGGTGAATCCTCTCACCCTCTATACCTCTGGCCTACACTCCAGTTCTTGTGTACATAAATAAATCGTTAAAAACAAGCAAACAAAAAACATTGCTGGGAACAACTCATTATGCTACAAAGAAATGGATTAGTAAAAGTTGTAAATTCATTTGAGATATTTTTTTAAAGATGAAATTGATGACAAAGCACAGTTATCTCCTGATACCAGTGACACAATCACCATGTAATAGCAATGTGATCCTCAAATAAAGCCAGCTCCACTTAGCTGTTAGTTTTTGATTATCCAGATCCTTCATTCAAAAGCTCTCTATTAAGCAGTCCCCACATTGAAAAAAAAGTGAAAGTATGCATCCAAGTATAAGTTTTCCATTTTATGGTTTTGAACATTGCCCTTTATTACTATTGTAGGAGAAACTGTGAATGTTCATTCACAAAGTTTGTTTGTTCCTCCTAAACTGAGCAACATTAAAAATAAAAACACTAGGCTCTATTTTGTTAAAAAAAAAAAATTGCTGAAAAAATTGTTTACCCCAATGATTCTTCCATTTTTTTCTTATTTATATCTTGGACTTTTTTTGGTTGTCCCTTTTTTTTTAAAAAAAAGATTTATTTATTTATACATACAAGTTGGGGTATAGGCCAGAGGCTTGGGGTGGCGAGAGGGTTCACCAGAGACAGAGCGGGGAGCAGAACAGGCAGATCAGAAATACACTGGTGAGGGGAGCAGTGGGCGAGGCAGGAGAGGTCTGCCTGCCATGCCATGTGGGAATCTCCCAGGCTGGGCGTCGAACTCGCATCCCGTGACCTGCCCACAGCTCCACAGCGCAGTGCTCAACCGCTGTGCCACTAGGGAGGCCCTGGTTTTCCCTTTTAAGATATATTTTGGGGGCCTCCCTGGTGGCACAATGGGTTAAGCTCAGAGCTGTGGCGTTGGCGGTAGCTGCGGTGCAAGTTCGATGCCTGCCTGGGGAGAATCCCACATGGCATGGCAGACCTCACCTGCCTCGTCCGCTGCTCCCCTCACCAGTGTATTTCAGTTGATCTGCCTGGTCTCCCTGCTCTGTCTCTGGTGAACCCTCTCACTGCCCCACACCTCTGACCTGCACCCCAGCTTGTATGCAAAAATTAAAAATTAAAAAAAAATTTTTTTTAAAAAGATATATTTTCAGCATCTGCTCAAAGAAGATTTTGATCTAGCTCCTCATTTAGAGCTTTTTTCCCCCCTTATTTATACTTTGCCTTATGGTAAGAGGGGTTTTAACCACCACCTCCTCCACCGTATTTCTCTGTTGCTATCAGTATCTCTCAAGTTCTGTTGTCTTATGCATCTCAGTTTCTGTCATTTAGTTAACCTCTATTTATGCATTATTTCTTCTTGTTTATTTGGTCATCATTCTCCCTTATTCATAATATAGTATACTTTGTTTCTCTTTACCTTCATTAACAGAATTGCTCTGAACTGTTTAAGACTGAGTATTCTGTGTTATGAGCCTCAGGTTCAAGCAGTAATCTTCACCCTGTTACCTCACATCTGTACCTCTCCCACAATGTTGCTCATGCAACAACCCCTCACAACCCCCACCCCCCCATATGCAGTGCAATGCCGGGTCTTGGGTCTTAGGATCCTCAATGCTGGTATGTGCCCAAATCAATAGTTACTGGGGCTCAGCACCACAGCTACTTCTTCCTCTTATGGGTTGTACTGCCCTCTTATTACTTTAAATGAAGTTCACTTGTTTACTTTCCTACACTTTCAGCTGATGTCCTACTATGTATGATGATAATCAGTTATTTTCCTCAGTGATTTTGGCTTTATTTTGCATCAGTTTTGTGTGTGTCTGCAGAAGGCCACCTGCTGTCTTCACATTGCTGCCATCTTGCCAGACTTCTCCCTAAAAATGTGTTATATTCTCCCTCTTAAAAGAGTGGGGAAAGGATCAATGTAGTATATGATACAAAATAAATTTTTATTGTCTGTGAATTTTTGACATATGGAATTTTTTGAAATGTAAATGTAATCATGCAAAATATTATAAACATAATAGATGCTCTCCTAATCACTAGAGTAAGTCAAAATAAAAATAATGAGTTCTAAATAGAATAAAAATACACTGTAAAAATAAGGATATGAAAAAATATAGTATTTAAACAAAAAAGAAGTCAACTTCATGTAAATTATAACAATATAACTAAATGCCTTTAATTCCAATAAAGTCAAAGAACAATTAAACTAAATGTAGTATACAAGAGACTATTGAAACAAAATTATGTTCAACTTAAAAAGAAATAGAGTGAAAATTATTTTTAGGAAAATTCAAATATTAAAATATCAGGAGTTATAACACTGGTTTCAAAGTGGAATTTAAGGGAAAAAATCATTACAAGTTCATAGAAGGTAATTTTTTATTGAGAAATTTTATATTTGACAATGGATGCATTCTCCACCATTTCAATATACACTTAAGAAGACAAATTTAATAGCAATTTCCTCAGGGAGATGTGATCACATATAGTTCATGCTTTTGAAATAGACACTGTTATATATCCATGCCCATAAAAGTTTAAAAAGAAGAAAAATGAATGATAAAAAATCACTCATTTACAAAAATATCAGTCATTATAAAAAAAGTCATTTACAATTTTTTTTAAGTTACTGTTTTTTTCCAAACCAATAACAAATCCTAGACATCTGACTGCAGAATTGACACGACCAAATAGGGAGGTGAGAGCAAAGCAGTGAGGGCCTACAATGGACTACGATGGAGGACCATGGGTACCTTGGTGGTGGGTTGATGTAGTAGCATACATCTGAAGGATGCAGCCCTATACCTCTAAATCACATGCAGTGTTGTAAACTAATGTTACTTCAGTAAAAAAGAAATTAGAAAATAATAGAACATCAATGAGTTTAAAACATCAATAATAAAACATCAATTAAAATTTAAAGAGAAAATTAGAACTGGATTTTAACCTTAAAAGTTAAATGAAATGTACAGAAGCTTTTTATTTTGATATAATCCCATCTGTTTATCTTGTCTTTCACTTCCTTCGCTTTGAGGGATGTGTCTTTCAAGATTTTGCTGAGATGTATGTCATGTAGAGTTTTGCCTATATTTTCTTCTATACATTTTATGGTTTCAGGTCTTACATCCAGGTCTTTTATCCATTTTGAGTTGACTTTTGTGCAG